>JAPCYS010001259.1:0-126144 GCA_028641055.1 Alopecurus myosuroides
TTTAGGTGAGAACAGAAAACAACGTTGCACTTCCTTACCAGAAAAGGGTGGGTGGGTGGGGAAAGAAGAAAAATGGCAGAATTCCTACTCTCACGCTTCATTTTTCCTATATAGCTACAAAATAGTTTCTAGACTCAACTGCGACCAGTAAAAGGGATCCTACAGGCAGACAGGCTCTGATACCATTTGTCGCACCCGGACTTCTAGAGGATACTCACCGTACGAACTGAACAGTATTTTGATTGGATTACGGGGCTTCACTACAAGAAATATGTTGATATATGACCCTTTTTTATTGACCATGGATGAATTTGTCATAGATCCATGACCATGTTTAATTTGTTGGTCATGACATGTTTGGGAGGGACTAAACGCATGACTTTTTTGCCAAAAAAGTCATGATTTTCTTTAACAAGATGGTCATAGCACATGATACATGGTGTATGACCCTTTTTTTTGCTTAACTAAGACCAAATTAATTGGTCATGCGTTTGTTGGCAGTAATTTTTGGCTATGTATCATGTCCACGTGTCAATTTTTGCCTATGTGTCATGTACACGTGTCAATTTTTGCCTATGTGTCATGGCCACGTGTCAATTTTCGCACCTATGTGTCAGTCCACGTGTGCGACCTGACACGTAGGCTCGGACAGATATCCACGAAAAACAAAGAAAATAAGCAAAATTAGGATTTGAACCCGCACCTCCCAATAGGTGTACATCCCACATAACCACTACGATAACAATTCTTTTGTGATACACTTGAAGCGGAAATTTATTTGACCCAAAGGGAGGCATCAGAACTGACACAAGAGAAAAGAAATACAAATTGGGGATGTGAGGGTTCGAACCCACAACCTCCCACAAGTCCTCCAGCGCTATAACCACAAGACCACGAATTGCTTTGTTGTCAAATTGCCCATTTACCCTTTTACTATCAATAACCCGTCCAAGGGCAAACTGGACTGGGCCGGCCTTTGCTGCAGGGAGGGATGGGCCTCGCTGCTGGGCTGGGCCGGTCTCCCTGCTAGGCTTGGCTTGCCGTTTTGGCAGTTTTTTTTTCGCTTTTCACTTTTTTTTTTCATTTTTGTCTTCTTTTATAACTTTTGCTTTTGAACTTCAATTTCAACCAAAGCAGTTTCAATTTTTTTTTAAAAATATGTATTATGTTATTATAAACTATTAGGGACCATTTTTAGTCGAAATAAAATAAAAATACTCCTAAGCTTTATATATTGCTCCATATAGGATTGTGAAGTTTCATAACTAATACTTTGGATTACTCTTTTAAATTCAAGTTTATTATTTTTGGTGGATACTAGGACATATATAACAACACCACGCGAAGGTCTTGCATCGTTTCGAGTTTTTTTTGAATTTTCTGGAATTTTCTAAGCCGGTTTCGAAAAACGGTCAAAACGGGGGACATGGCCGTTGGTACCTAGGTGCTGAATCTTGATGAACTCTTGGTGTATCTCTGTTGAAATAGGTACTTGGGTACCTAAAAATGATTTTTACAAAAAATCATGAGCAAACTATGAGGCACCTATAGTTCAAATTTGGCCCGGTTTCAGCGGAATCGGCAGAAATTTGTCTTTTTCGAAAGAGGTGTATTTTGAGCTATTGAGAGGTAGTAAGTTTGTTATTTGTAGATCAAACATGACATAATATATTTATAATTTTAGTTTGCACATTTTTGCAACATATTTTGTGTATGTGCTTCACAAAAAAACCCGGTTTTGACACTCCGGGAAGGGAAGATGGTATTTTTATTCAACGAAAAATAAAACTTTCTTCGTGAACATTGTTAGTTGTACCAATATGCACCTTTGTGTGGAATATGGTCACATTTAAACAAACTATGCCATGGATGTGGCCAAAACATCCGTCATTTCGCCCGAAAGCCATGAATCTTCGTACGAGATAACTCATTTCTGTGAACACATTTTCCACCAAATTGTCGTATTCCAAGTTTATTATTTTTGGTGGATACTAGGACATATATAACAACACCACGCGAAGGTCTTGCATCGTTTCGAGTTTTTTTGAATTTTCTGGAATTTTTAAAGCCGGTTTCGGGAAACGGTCAAAACGGGGGACATGACCGTTCGTACCTAGGTGTTGAATCTTGATGAACTCTTGGTGTATCTCTGTTGAAATATGTACTTGGGTACCTAAAAATGATTTTTACAAAAAATCATGAGCAAACTATGAGGCACATGTAGTTCAGATTTGGCCCGGTTTCAGCGGAATCGGCAGAAATTTGTCTTTTTCGAAAGAGGTGTATTTTGAGCTATTGAGAGGTAGTAAGTTTTTTATTTGTAGATCAAACATGACATAATATATTTAGAATTTTAGTTTGCACATTTTTGCAACATATTCTGCGTATGTGCTTCACAAAAAAACCCGGTTTTGACACTCCGGGAAGGGAAGATGGTATTTTTATTCAACGAAAAATAAAACTTTCTTCGTGAACATTGTTAGTTGTACCAATATGCACCTTTGTGTGGAATATGGTCACATTTAAAGAAACTATGCCATGGATGTGGCCAAAACATCCGTCATTTCGCCCGAAAGCCATGAATCTTCGTACGAGATAGCTCATTTCTGTGAACACATTTTCCACCAAATTGTCGTATTACAAGTTTATTATTTTTTGTGGATACTAGGACATATATAACAACACCACGCGAAGGTCTTGCATCGTTTCGAGTTTTTTTGAATTTTCTGGAATTTTTAAAGCCGGTTTCGGGAAACGGTCAAAACGGGGGACATGACCGTTCGTACCTAGGTGTTGAATCTTGATGAACTCTTGGTGTATCTCTGTTGAAATAGGTACTTGGGTACCTAAAAATGATTTTTACAAAAAATCATGAGCAAACTATGAGGCACCTGTAGTTCAGATTTGGCCCGGTTTCAGCGGAATCGGCAGAAATTTGTCTTTTTCGAAAGAGGTGTATTTTGAGCTATTGAGAGGTCGTAAGTTTGTTATTTGTAGATCAAACATGACATACTATATTTAGAATTTTAGTTTGCACATTTTTGCAACATATTTTGCGTATGTGCTTCACAAAAAAAACCCGGTTTTGACACTCCGGGAAGGGAAGATGGTATTTTTATTCAACGAAAAATAAAACTTTCTTCGTGAACATTTTTAGTTGTACCAATATGCACCTTTGTGTGGAATATGGTCACATTTAAACAAACTATGCCATGGATGTGGCCAAAACATCCGTCATTTCGCCCGAAAGCCACGAATCTTCGTACGAGATAGCTCATTTATGTGAACACATTTTCTACAAAATTGTCGTATTCCAAGTTTATTATTTTTGGTGGATACTAGGACATATATAACAACACCACGCGAAGATCTTGCATCGTTTCGAGTTTTTTTTGAATTTTCTGGAATTTTTAAAGCCGGTTTCGGGAAACGGTCAAAACGGGGGACATGACCGTTCGTACCTAGGTGTTGAATCTTGATGAACTCTTGGTGTATCTCTGTTGAAATAGGTACTTGGGTACCTAAAAATTATTTTTACAAAAAATCATGAGCAAACTATGAGGCACCTGTAGTTCAGATTTGGCCCGGTTTCAGCGGAATCGGCAGAAATTTGTCTTTTTCGAAAGAGGTGTATTTTGAGCTATTGAGAGGTCGTAAGTTTGTTATTTGTAGATCAAACATGACATAATTTATTTAGAATTTTAGTTTGCACATTTTTGCAACATATTTTGCGTATGTGCTTCACAAAAAAACCCGGTTTTGACACTCCGGGAAGGGAAGATGGTATTTTTATTCAACGAAAAATAAAATTTTCTTCGTGAACATTGTTAGTTGTACCAATATGCACCTTTGTGTGGAATATGGTCACATTTAAACAAACTATGCCATGGATGTGGCCAAAACATCCGTCAGTTCGCCCGAAAGCCACGAATCTTCGTACGAGATAGCTCATTTATGTGAACACATTTTCTACAAAATTGTCGTATTCCAAGTTTATTATTTTTGGTGGATACTAGGACATATATAACAACACCACGCGAAGATCTTGCATCGTTTCGAGTTTTTTTGAATTTTCTGGAATTTTTAAAGCCGGTTTCGGGAAACGGTCAAAACGGGGGACATGACCGTTCGTACCTAGGTGTTGAATCTTGATGAACTCTTGGTGTATCTCTGTTGAAATAGGTACTTGGGTACCTAAAAATGATTTTTACAAAAAATCACGAGCAAACTATGAGGCACCTGTAGTTCAAATTTGGACCGGTTTCAGCGGAATCGGCTGAAATTTGTCTTTTTCGAAAGAGGTGTATTTTAAGCTATTTAGAGGTTGTAAGTTTGTTATTTGTAGATCAAACATGACATAATATATTTAGAATTTTAGTTTGCACATTTTTGCAACATATTTTGTGTATGTGCTTCACAAAAAAACCCGGTTTTGACACTCCGGGAAGGGAAAATGGTATTTTTATTCAACGAAAAATAAAACTTTCTTCGTGAACATTGTTAGTTCTACCAATATGCACCTTTGTGTGGAATATGGTCACATTTAAACAAACTATGCCATGGATGTGGCCAAAACATCCGTCAGTTCGCCCGAAAGCCATGAATCTTCGTAAGGGATAGCTCATTTATGTGAACACATTTTCCACCAAATTGTCGTATTCCAAGTTTATTATTTTTGGTGGATACTAGGACATATATAGCAACACCACGCGAAGGTCTTGCATCGTTTCGAGTTTTTTTGAATTTTCTGGAATTTTCTAAGCCGGTTTCGGGAAACGGTCAAAACGGGGGACATGACCGTTCGTACCTAGGTGTTGAATCTTGATGAACTCTTGGTGTATCTCTGTTTAAATAGGTACTTGGGTACCTAAAAATGATTTTTACAAAAAATCACGAGCAAACTATGAGGCACCTGTAGTTCAAATTTGGACCGGTTTCAGCGGAATCGGCTGAAATTTGTCTTTTTCAAAAGTGGTGTATTTTAAGCTATTGAGAGGTAGTAAGTTTGTTATTTGTAGATCAAATATGACGTAATATATTTAGAATTTTACTTTGTACATTTTTGCAACATTTTTTGTGTATGTGCTTCACAAAAAAACCCGGTTTTGACACTCCGGAAAGGGAAAATGGTATTTTTATTCAACGAAAAATAAAACTTTCTTCGTGAACATTGTTAGTTGTTCCAATATGCACCTTTTTGTGGAATATGTGCACATTTAAGCAAACTATGCCATGGATGTGGCCAAAACATCCGTCATTTCGCCCGAAAGCCACGAATCTTCGTACGAGATAGCTCATTTATGTGAACACATTTTCCACAAAATTGTCGTATTCCAAGTTTATTATTTTTGGTGGATACATATGATGACACATTGCGAATGTTATCATTTTTTTTTGAATTCGCTTGAACATTTTTTGAACCTTTTATGGCGATATCGTAGTATGGTCAAAATGGGGGGGGGGGGGAATGACCGTTCGTATGTAAGGACTTACATACATAATATAAATACAAAATGATAACACAAAGTTACTGAACCTCCATACATAATACATAATAGTCCTTTGTGTATGCTTATGTAAGCAAATGGCTTATGGTATATCATTTGAATGAGTGGCTTATAACTTGGATAGATTGTTCCAACATGTATCTTTGGCAATGCACTATTAATTTCATCCTAAAAATGGAACTGTTAATTATAGATACTGATGTTTTAAAATAAAACAGAGAAAACAATTTATTTTTAAAATATCGAAAATACTCTACTTTTTTTTGAAATTCAAAACTACTCTACTATTACTTCTAGTTAGCCTAAATTTGGACTATGTAGTGGGGTCTAGAAGAGGCAGGTCCTAAATTTGGACTATCCAACTGCGCGCGGAAACGAAAACCGATTCCCCCCTCCCAAACTCCGAAAGAGCGCGTAGAGCCAAAAGGAAACCCACCTCCCCCAGTTAGCGCTCTACGAGCCGAAACCCTAATCTCCTCTCCCCACGCCGCCGCCCCCTTTCTTCCCCAAGCCCGAAACCCGCCTCCGGCTTCCCTCAGATCCCATCGCCCCTGTGGCTTCCGCCGCTGCCACCTCTCCCGTTCCGGGGACCTTACCCCCGCCTCGGAGCCCCAAGCTCCCGACGGCCACGCAAAATCCGCAAGTTCTCCCTGCCTCAGCCTTGCTGTAAAGAAAGCCGCCGCCTCCCAGTGACCACGCCGTCGCGGCTGGCTTGATCTCCGGTGCGCGTGCGTTGTACGACGCTCGGCGCTCCGTCGATCTGGCAGGACCGCGGTGTGCTCTGCTCCTCCCCGAGACCCCCCTCCGGCGCGAGCCTCTCTGTCCGGGATGGGCTGCTGCCGCTCCTCGCTGCGGGGCGGGACCCACCCGGTCAAGCCGCAGGGGAAGGCGGCGGCCGCGGCCGGGGCGCCGCCGCCCAGCCGCCCGTCCTTCTCTGTCAACCCGCACCAGCCCGCGCCGCCGCCCCCGACGTCGTCCTCGTCCGGGCGAGCGGAGGTGGCCCCGTTCGCCGAGTTCTCGCTCGCCGACCTGCGCGCCGCCACGGGCGGCTTCGCGCCGGAGAACATCGTCTCCGAGAGCGGCGACAAGGCGCCCAACTTCGTCTACAGGGGCCGCCTCCACAACACCCGCCGCGCGATCGCTGTCAAGAAGTTCACCAAGATGGCCTGGCCTGATCCCAAGCAGTTCGCGGTACCTACGCGCCCCGATCCCCCTCCCGTAGCCTCCCTGTCCTTTCAGTCTGACTGTTTCGCTGCGGGTTAAATTTTCGCTCGTTCTCTGATTCGCAGGAGGAGGCGAGGGGCGTGGGGAGGCTGCGCCACCGCCGGCTGGCCAACCTCATCGGCTACTGCTGCGACGGCGACGAGCGCCTCCTCGTCGCCGAGTTCATGCCCAACGACACCCTCGCAAAGCACCTATTCCACTGTAAGTTCCCCCGTCCACTCACCGATCCTCCAGCTATTCCAGCCTTTTCATTCTGGTAACTCTGTTTCTGAATTTCCGCTCGCCTCTCCAAGTATTCGGATCGGCCATTTCCGGTACATTCATGTTTGCACAATCCCTGTCAGTTGCGGTTCCCGATTGAGGTATAGCCTGGCAAATCAGTCGGCTGCTCACAGCAACTGCTGCCGCATTTGGTGTACCCAACGAATCACTAGGACAGCGCTCTGTTTTGTGCCGTTTATATTCTTTACTGGCTGGCATGTCCTTGATTCCATTGGGAACCATTTAAGGCATGCCAAGTTCCCTAAACCCGTGACATAATTTTATTGCATGTCTGCTTATATACTTTTCGAGTCAGGGCAATAATCCAATCTGGCCGCGGTGTCTTGTCACACTGAATTCGCCCTTGTTATGGCCAATGTACTAGCTAATTCTGTGCTTATGGAGCTTCTTTAATGTTAGTGACCCTGGACTTGGGATACAAGTTCAAGGTCTTTGTTGTTCTTGGAGTAATTCAGTTTCAGCATTGTCTGTACCCACACATCAAGCTGAAACCTGTAGTACAGGTAGGAAAAAGAAAATTCAGTAAGGAAGTGCAATGCAGATAGCAACAAGATTATGCAAAACAAGTGACAACAACACTTCAGATCATTATGTTGTATTATAAGCGTTTGATTCTTCTTGATACACACTTTGTCCGGGTAGCAACAAGATATTGCATGGAAATTTTATGTGTACTTCTAGGAGTAGGATCGTGTTCTTGATTTGTGTACTGCATAGGACTATTAGTGATTTGTGTACTGCATAGGACTATTAGTTACAGCCTCTGCTGCTACTAACTTCTTCTCCTCTTTATTTTGCAGGCTGCTAGAATGGTAGGGGATTACATAGAACAAAAGGACCATCCAATAGCAAAGTAGCCCACGCTGTACTGGGATGCCACCGAGCGAAGGTGCAATCAGTTATTTGGTTGTTTCTAATTTCTGTCTGTAATTGCTGAACCATCTATTTTGGCTGATTGTCTGTACTAGGATAGGAGAAGGATCAGTCTGTCTGTCTCTTTTAGGCCAATCATCTGCAAAATTAAGAGCATGCATAAAATGTCAATCTGTAAGGTTAACTGATAATCCAGCTTTTTACACTTGGTCCAGCCTTGTTCTCCCCTGGATCATGGTTAAAGATATGCTATTCCAGTCCGTATGAATGTTTTTTTTCCAGCGTATTGTCTCTGATGCCTTTAAAAAATATGTTATCTTGTCCTATTGCTCATAATGCTTGGTTCAATCTGATTATGAGACGCCCCTGGGATGCAGCAGTAATGGTCTTCATCTGGGCCATTGCTTCCATTTTTCTTTGCATAATCAATCGATTCCCATTCATGTTGTAGCTTCAGACAGTTCTGCGCTAAGATTTATTTATTTCAACTGATTAAAATGTGCTTCAAAGGTAGTAATCAATATTGTGCCCCTCCTGTATGGCCGTCTCTAATATTGTAATCGCTGCATCATTTATTTTTTTGGCGTGCTGGTATGTACTAAGATAAGAATAAAGGATCACAACATGTCCAACCTTGCTCTTCCGTTCTGAATCATGGTTCAAGACATGCTATTCCAGTCTGTATGAGTGGTGCTTGCATTTGGTTGTTTCGAATCTTTGAACATCTTTTTGGTACATTCTCTAATCCTACATTTTTCTCGTGCAGACACCATGTGGCCATAACGTCTGCTTGAAATTTGAAAGTTCTAATGCTGCTTTGCAGCCTTAGCTGCTTGAAGGGTTACTCAGTAAGGGTCGTAACGTATGTTCTTTTGATACAAATGCTGTTAGCTCTACACTGTTAATGGCGCTCCTTGTTAATATTTGATTTATGTTTCATTGTTTGGTTGCAAATATGGATCTCATCAACTATTATGCTGATATTTTATCCTTCATGTCCTCTTGTTTGTGAACTTATGCTTGACTGTATTATTCCCAAAAGATCTCACAAAGGAACCCATGACCACTCCCTGTGCCCAGAACTTCTTCAAGACCTGCCTGCTTGGATCATTTGAGGACAAGGCCTCTGTGTGGGAGAGAAGCAAGGGCAAGGGTGGCCGCACTCCACGGGCGCAGAAGATTGTGAAGAAGTGCCTCTCCTGCCCCACTGACATCTGCGAGTATCTGGAGAACCCACATGTACAGTTAGTGCATTTCTTCAGTTTTGTGGATATCCAGGACTGCTGTAGTGTTCTTTAAAGAACTCATTATGTTCACCAACCAGAACTGTATGCGGTTTAATTTCTTCCCATTCTTTTCCTTTTGTAAGCTGTTTGTGAAGGAAATGAAGCATCTAATTTTCTACCATAGATTATTGATCTTAAGCACCTTAATTTTATTGTATTATTGGGCATGCGGTTATTAATTTGAGTTAAATGGTTTGACTGGAGTTTGAACCGAATATTCATTTTTTCAGGTTGCAATATTTGTTGTTGAGGCTGCTGCTGCTGTGACATTCATCTTGTCAGGGTGCAATATCCGTTGTTGAGGCTGCTGCCTCTTTGTCAGAAGATTAGATGAAGCCACAGTTTAGATAATGTAGCCACCACGTTTTGGTGCCTATGTATCTGTTCTGATGTATGTACCTTGTTGGATCTATTGTAGTTAGACTTGTTCCTGCTCTATTGATGCGGATTTGTATCTACTGTTGTGAATATTTGATCAAATCATTTCTGGATTTCACATTTTCTGATAGAATTATTGATTGTTTGCTGTAGAAATGTGAAAAAAAAATGAAAGCTGTAAATTAATAAGACCAAAACCTTTAGTGGACCATATAGTATTTGGGCTCTGAAAAGGCTATGGCCCAAACGATCGTGGACCAAGAATGCCATGGCCCAAATAAACAAAAAAAAACTATCAAATCGTGTAAAAACAAAGGCCCAGGATAGGAAAAGGCTCAGAAATATTCGGCTTGGTCCATTTAAGCAAAAAAACAAGTCAGGAAAAAATCGTAAAAAGGCTTAATTGTTGGGCCGAATAATACATGAAAAAATTGCAAAAAGGCTTACTTATCGGGCCTGGCCCATATGGAGGAGCTACATGGATTGGGCTGAATCTCTTCCATGACCCACTCAGTTGGTCATAATTTTGCCACGTAGGATTGGCCACGTAGGATCTGACGTGGCTATGGCAGAATATCACATGACCAAATCAATTGGTCATAGGGTTATGACCCCTCTGATTGGGTCATAGAGTCTATGACAATTCCATTCAATTAGTCATTGACGATCAAATAAGACGCTCGGTATGTGACTTTCTATTTTTGGTCAAAAAGGGGTCATGAATCAACCTATGTGACCTTCTAGTGACAAAAATTGAGGGTCACGTATCAACATATTTCTTGTAGTGCTTATCGGCTCCCGCGTCCCCTTACGGGTAGGCCAGCACTTATGTGCGACAACCAACCGTTACTGTTCACCGTCGAAGTAAACTATCCCGTAGAAATCAGGACACTACCATTGACGTACTTCATACCATACACACATGGTACGTCAACGGCTTTGAACAAAAGGATAACACAACATGCCTCTAAGACACAAAAGATTGAAATAAGTTGCAAATGGCCCTCACTAGGGCAGAGAATAGCAAATACAATCATCCAGAGGACACATGTCCCAACATAATATCATTACAACTCAGCGGAAGCATTCAAAGGGGGTCTGAGTACAGACAAATCCAAATAGGCTTAAGAAGCCGGGAAAATAAAGAAGACGAAGCCCATCCACGTAGGTCCTGGATCCAGCCCTGGTCCAGCTATCTACTCGTCTGCAGTCTCGTCAAACTCCACGAAGTAGCCATCCTGGTGGTCATCGTAGCCGTAGTCGTAGTCTGCGTAAACCACAGCCCCAAAGGGGTCAGTACCACAACGTACTGGCAAGCAAGACTCACAATTCACCAAAGTGTAGCCCGTCAACACCAAGCACAGATGCCTTGGGATCAACGGAAGGGAAGGGTATAAAAGATGCTGCAACTGGCTGCACTAACCAACTACAGAACATACTACAACTTCCGGTGTAGCAGAAAGAGATAAGATAGCGTATCGTAACCAACTATAGCTAACCACCAAACAAACCCATCCTGGATCTCGCCCCTTATCCAAAGAAGCAATCCGAGGATAACTCACCCAGTTGGGTTAATGATGGATCAAGTTGTTGTGTCAATAAGCCTATTACTAGTCAAGTTATCATTAGTTAGGTGTAAGTTGTTCTGAGTACTTGTTAGCCAGTACTTTCACCAAGTCAACCATAACCGCGGAAAACACGGCTTCTCGAGAAGATTTATCCCTGCAGGGGTGCACCAATTTGGCCGTACACGTAAGAATAACCCGCCAGATGGGAAGGCCTTTCCCACCAAGCGGGGCACTCAACACAACTCAACTCTTCTTCGCATCAAGCCCAAAGCACCACGTGCTGTGCGTGCGCGGCTAATCGAGCCCCCCGAAGAAAAGGAGGACCCTCATAGCACTGGAAGACCACGCCGCCCTAAATGCCGACTACAAAAGTTCCACCCTGGCCTCGGGTTCGTACCTGCATATGCGTGCATCAAATGGAAAGCCCGAACTAAGTGTGGTGATTTGGACGAGATGCGAATCGAATCAAATTGAGGGGGGCGCCCATACACGCTTCCCACATGCGGATAGTGCGCTCATCATGGATCAGTAGACAAGACCCTTTTCCTATTAGGGTCGACACTAGCAGGCCTCAAAACCACGCCGGGCCTCCTGCCGGTGCCTTATCAGCAAATTATTATTACCTCAAATTAACAGGTTGTTGTTTAACATCTAGCCCCAGAATATAACAGAATATAGTAACAGAAAGTAACTGGTAACAGACTCGAGCAAAACAACCCTAAGCATGCTAGTAAGACACGGGCCCAAGCAACGAGGTTCTGGGACTGGAGGTGTGGCAATATCAGGGTTTAGGGTATCATGTGATAGGTTCGTAACAGAAGCAACGATACATAGGGCTAGCAAATATAGACAACGGAAAGTATCGGTAACCAATGTTGAAAGGAACACAATGGTTCATGTGAGTGATAACTTGCCTGCAAACCCAGTAGCCGGGTACTGAGCTAGATCCTCAGAAGGGGTGTCGTAAAGATCGTCGGTATCAACGTCGTCGTCTATCCGAGAAGAAGCAAACAAACAATACAGGAAGAATAAACAATCAATATCATGGCATAGTGCACAATCATAGGATGATGCATGTCAAGTTAATGGTTGCATCAAAATAAACTATTTGATATGATAGCACAATTTAAATGGACACATATGCAATTTTGAGTTGCATATGAAAAGCCCATGGATTTTGGTTAGATTATTTGTTTTCCAACTAATCAACAGGTGCTAGTGGTTTAGTATGATGCATGCAAAAGGAAAACAGCAAAATAACAACACTAGGATCAATTTAAAATAGGGTGTAGCAATTTAGAATTTTATTATTAATTTAGGGAATTTTTTTGGGTGCCTTAAAGGTGACACACAAGTATTTTTTGTTTTCAACCATTTAAATTGTTCAAAACAAATAACAAAGTTTATATTCGAAAAGAACATCAAATTTTAGTTGGATTACATGTTTCAAATATTGAAATTGGAATTAGGATGAATTTATTATGACTTAAACAATATTAAACAAGTTTTAAATGAATTTAAAACAAGTTTGAATCTAATTGAATTTTTATTTGTTCAAAACATAAATTCAAACTCACATTTGAAAAAGTTCACACTTTGATGGTGTGAAAACAAATTTTGCATGTTCAAAAATATTTTATATGGAGCAAGTTATGATTTTATCAAATTTAAATGAATTAAACAAGTATTAAATTATTTAGGCAATTTAAATTATTCAAACCATGAAACAAAATTTATATTTGAAAAGGTTATTCAAAATAGCATGGAAAACATATTTTATTTGCATTTATTGGATTAGGTATGAATTAGTTATTGAATTTAGAAATTTGCATTTGAATTCAAATTTGAATTGCATTTTGAAATTTCAAAACAGTACACAAATGGATTATTTGGAAAGATCATTTAATTTGGAACAGAAAACATATATAACTTTTATTTATTGGACTTATAGATTAAAAGTTATTAAAGGTTTAATTTTTGGGTTTAAATCTGTTATTTAAAATGATTAGGAATTAAACAGAAACGCGCAGATACATTTGTTACTGCGCTGCAGCTACACACTGCCACTGCAGCGTGGGCCAGGGGCCAGCGTGGCGCTGCGCACGCTCGCGTGGCAGAGGGAGCCAATGACTGGTGGGCCTCTGCGCGTGGGAGGAAAAATAGCCACAAAAAGTTGGGCGCTGCGGGGCTCGAACCCTCGACCGGCCGCAAGATTCAGAGTAGCGCAACCACTGCGCTGGATTCAGTCGTTTGACAGGGAAAGGAACGCAGACAGGTTAACATTCAGTGTTGGTTAACTGAATTTTTCTGACGAACGCATCCGTCCGCGACTGACAGAGGCGACGCTGCTCGCCGGCGTTGAGGTAACGCGGCCGTGCTCGATCTGAGGGGGGTGGGTGCGTGTGCTGGACGCGGTGGACGTGCACGGAACTGTGGTGGCGCAACAGAGGGAGAGATGGGAGAGAGATAGCACGGTGGCTCACCGGGAGTTCGTCGCGGTTGCAGCGCCCGGGCACACGGCGGCGTCCGCGGCGTGGACGAGGATGGCGGGGGAGATCCAGGGGGTCACCGGGGTTGCTCTGGTGTTTAAACGGACGCGGAGAGAGAGGGGTTTCGGTTCCTGGCTAGCCAGCGGGGAATCGGGCAGCGACGGAGGCGTTCATCGGCGATCTTCAGAGCGGTGGTCGCCGGAGGGAGTAGCAGAGAGTGGAGCTCGGGCAGCGAGAGGGTGAGCGGCGGCGCTAGCGAGGGGAGGAGGAAAAACCTAGGGCTAGGGTAGGTGGCGCGGAGCCCTAGGGACTATATAGGGGCGGAGGAGCAACAGATCGCCGTCGGGTGGCGTTTCTGTCGCGGTGGCACCGGCGGATGAACGCCGTACAGGAGGGGGACGCAGGATTAGGCGATATAAAAAAAAGAATCGTTTTCTCTGCGGGATAGCGGGCTGGGCTTGCGCGCGAGGAGAGAACGAGGGGAAGGAAGAGAAATGGGCTGGGCGCAGCCCAGTCCCGGTTGGCGCCGAAATTTGAATTTTCTATTTTACTTTCTCCTCTTTTTTTTTTTTTTGCTGAAAGTAATTGGAAGCAAAAGATGGGTTTTTGGTTAGTGAAAAATTTGAGAAAAATTAGGGAAGTTCCTTAGGCCAATTACAAACAGTTGGTAACTTTTACTTTCAAAAGTTTAAATATTTGCTTGCTGTTTGAAATTTAAACCAAATTTGGGGAGTTTTAAATATTACATGCTCATTGATAAAATCCCACTTTTAAATAGGGTACCCCTATGCTAAATTAGACAAATTGAGTTGATTTGTTTTGGTATCAACATAATTTCAAAATGATTCTGTTTTGGGTGCTTTGATTTGAATTTTAAATGTGTTTGGAAAATAAATAATTGATTTAAAACCATCATTTTCACAAGGGATCACTATGGCATAAAATGAAACCAATTGGTTGTTTTTAGTTGTGATTTTTATTCAAAATGTTGTAACAGAGCAAGTATGAAACCATTGTTTGAATAAGGTTTGAATTTGAGTTGTGAAAACAGTGGAAAACAAATGCAACAATTAAGAACAAATGCAAACAACATGGAAACAATATGATGACATGATGCAGTACTTTAATAAACATGCAACAAACATTCTAAGGGGATGATTTTCATACTTGGGATGTTACATCAAACTTGCCCAAAAATTGGGGAACCATTGGGGAAGAAGTCCCCTTAAATAGGCCACCCAAATATCCAACCATTGGAGGAAAAATCGCGCAGGGGCGGAACCTCCGGTGAAACCACCGGAACCTCCGCCCCCCCGGATAAGTTAGAACACCAAAAGGGCTGAAAAAATGCCCCAACCACCGGAGCCTCCGCCAACATCATCCCGGAAGGGTTTCGGGCGGAGCCATCACCGGAACCTCCGGTGGTGGAAAAAACTGCAGAACACCCTATATGAAAACGGTCGTAACTTTTGCATCCGGACTCCGTTTTCGATGTTCTTGGGCTCGTTGAAATCGCAACGACGAGAACTAAAAGAATATACATAGAAACATCATAGTCAAAAATGGGAATATAAAACCAAATGATGAAAGGTTTGTCCTATCAATAAAGGACAACCGGTAGAAACCTCCAACAACAAAAATGCGATAAGTTTTTCATACGAAATCCATTTTTGATGAACTTGAGCTTGACATGAAGAACATGAAAAGATCTAAAACCTTACATGGAGAAAACCCAAATAAGAACCAAGAAGGATGATGCCAAGTATGCAAAGGTTTGAACTCTCTACGATGGATACGATCAAGATATGCATTCAAGAGCCCCTCTTGATAGTACGGTTATCTATCCTATAATACAGTCTCCCAACTAGCATAATGAGACCGATAAAATAGAAACCCTATCTAAGTCATACTTTTTCCTTGCGCAATCCAATTGAGCTACATGATGACGATCTTGACTCTCTCAAGTTGTATCTTCTTTCTTGATCGTGCTTGCTAGCACATGCTCCGCTTGATGAAGACTTGCAAGTTGCTCCCCCATACACCACTATAGGAGAGGATACTCCCCCATACACCATTATGGGAGAGACCCTTAATGGAAAATATTCACGAGGCCACAAACTCCAAAAGGGTGGCAAGCATCAAGCATAGGATTTCTTCTAGATGCTTCACTTGAGCTTCCACGTCAAGCTAGGTGACGAACACCGCTTGACGATGACATAGACCATGAGCAATATGAAATCTTCCTTTTTGTTCATGCCCATGGAAAGATACCTAACCACACATAGAGATGCCACCCACACATATATGGGTTAGATCACAAAGCTATATTGACAATTGCTTACCATACCATGAGATACATAATCCCACTTGGTACATCGTGTAGCTTTGTGTGTTGATCACTAGTTTCATCAACCTTGTATCTTTTCTTCTCACTTCAAATGATGATGTCTTGAAGATAACCATGAAGGATAACCTAATACTTTTCTTCAAGACACACTAGCAATAAGCTCAACTCAAACCATGACCATTCTTCATGTAAATCCTTGAATATACATGAACTCCATTATTTCCTATGGACAAGATCTACAAGGATAACTCAATGCAAACATTAGTACATAAGGATTGTCATTAATTACTAAAACCACATATGGGGCACCATGCACTTTCAGTTACAACACAGATAAATTATACACAAAAATACAAATAATAGTTCGTCACATAGCTGTTGAATACAAACATACAAACAACTACTGGTTTTGTTGACCATACCATTTCCATCACTCCTCAATGATTTCTTCTTGAAGATCATCATGAGACTCTTTTTGGTGAATGGAATGGTAGGATGCGATAAAGCGGACCACTCTTTCTTCTCTTCTTCTCACTCGTACGGGCTGTCCCATCAAATCATAGACATGATAGTCTACATCTTGCCCACGCTCATTCTTGATCTTATTATGCATGATCACACAAGCGGTAATAATGTACCAAAAAATTCTTGATCCCAAAATCTAGCCGGCCCTCTCACAATAGCAAATTGAGCATATTTCCTTACCGCCGCTTGTGCAGTATGAAAAGCACATTGTTTCTTACCTTGCGGTGTATTCATCGGCTTCACAAAATGTTCGCCATCTTGGATAGATATCGTCTGCGAGATACTAGGCATAGTTGTATGTATGCCTGTTTGCTTCAAACTCCACATGTAGCATCTCATAATCAGAAATCCAGTTCATCAGTGGTGACCGTTGAAGAACATTGATGTTATTGCAAGATCCATGCATTTCAAAAAAAGCATGCCAAATACAAGTATCATAATCAGACACGACTTCAAGGATTATAGAGAAAATATAATACTTTTTTAATCGATGAGATAACGATAATAAGATATACAAATATGTTAAGTTAATAGACTTTATATAAGTATGACATATATGTTACGTCTACAATGTAGTACATTGTCACATTTGTACCCCAACGGTAATGATTAATGTTTTGTAGATCTGGTCATGGGTTCAAAACACATCGAGCCACTTTTTTGGAATTTGTTTAATTAAATAAAAAACCGGACACACCTAAATCAATGACGGTATAGATGCACGATGAAATTATTCCGTCAATCCAGTAATGCATGACGATTGAACCTACTATTGCATGACAAATATATTAAGCGTCGTGCATTAATGCCAATAGGTGACAAAAAGATATTCCATGGTGTATTAAAGACTTTGCATGACGGTTTATAGTTTGTCAATAGAAAAACCGTGGCTAAAAATCCAAAACGTTGTAGTGCGGTCAGTGGCATGTCAACGTAGTGGCTAGGGAGGACCTCGGGGATGAAAGTTGAGATGGAATTGTTTGTGTCGAGATGAGAGATGGAGAGATGAGGAGAGTGGGAGAGGATGGGTAGGGGTAGTCTTTTTTTGACAAGTGAGTGAGGTTGACAAAAAAATACTACTCCACTGTTTCTAATCATAAGATGTTTTAGATATTGCAATGTGGACTAAATATGGATTAAAATGAGTGAATGTGCACACTAAAACATGTGTAGATGCATGCAAATCTGACTAGATAAAAGCTAAAAAAAAATTAGAAACACAGGGAGTACAAGACAGGAATGTCAATAGTGTCCGAGTACCCCCACGCCCAAAACTCTTCTAATTCTTGGGAGAGAAATGGAGAGGTGGGGGCTGGACAAAATGTCTGTTTGGGGTTCCCTTGCAACGTGATTTTGTGAAACCCTAAACGAACATGTAGAGTAGGCTTGCCTTTGGAGATGCACCATGTTGTGTTTGTGTCGAATATAATGTACGAGTAGGGTTACGACAGGACTTGAAGTTTTAATAGGTGTGGACAGGATACGGTAGTGTTGTAGTCGAACATGTGTATCTTAGGGCCTCTCATATAATGAGGAGGAACCACATGTTGTAACCCATGGAGACTTGATAGCAGCAGGCGCGCAAGGGGAGCCGGCAGTTTGTGCTGGCGACCAAGGCGGCCGGTGCAGCGGTATCGATAGGGAGGAGCGCCCATAGTCATGCCCCGCAGAGTAGCGAGTTCGCCGAACTGCGTTACCAAATCTCGGTGTCGTCATCATTGTTGTGATTGTTTTATCCTCGGTAGATTGACTAAACGCCTACAAATTATAGCAAGTGGTATCAGAGCGAGGTTCGAACGTCGCGGTTTGTTGATCGAGAGGAGTTTGAGAAAATTGGTCAGTCGATGTGAAGCGGGGAACTGCAATTCCGGCGAGTTCTTTCCGTGCAATCGGCGGGAATTGGGATTTCTCTGCGCTAGAAGCAATGGATTCGGTGAGATGCATGTGCAAGTTGGCGTATGCATGAACGCACATGGCCAAGGTAGTAGTTGGACGAAATCATGAGCCGCTGCATGCAGGCTGCAGCGAAACATGTGCTTGTGCGCGTGGCTGTCCAGACATGTGTGTGCGTGCTGTGCGTGTGGCCAAGGGCACGCAGTGCATGCAGCAGGCCAAAGGGCTATGATGCATCGGAAGCATGCACAGGGGCCTCGCATGCATACCGCTCAGTAGTTGGGTACGTGCGATGCACGGAATCGATTGGAAAGATCGGATTTGGTTTGAAAAAAGAGGACCGAGTCCCAGAAGGAAACCGAGGCGGACGGGTCTTCACGGGTTCCTTTCAGAGGATGGAGACTTGCAGGGCTATTAAAGCCAGCAGGAGGCGGCCAAGGGGAGACGAGCTGGCAAATCGATTCAGTAGAAAATTCCATCAAAAGATACAGGCGACGGGATCCATTGGAATAGCAGGCAAAATCAAGGCAATTGCTAGCATCGGGAGTTGAGCAACTTTGGAGCGGCAGTACGTGAAGCACATGCAAAATTATTGCTACGTGCACGCGGGTACAACAGATTGGATATTTTCTTCGCAAGTCAGCCGTACAAGAAAAATCATGACGCCAACGGGTACCAGATTTGAAGTGCAAAAGTTTGACGTGACGGAAAACTTCGTGTTATAGCAGACAAGGGTGAATGATTTGTTGGCACAACAGGGATGCTTGAAGGCGTTGCGGAATGTCAAGCCAGCTAAGATGGATAATGATGACTGGGAGGAGTTGCAGATTCAGGCAGCCGGAATCATACGGTTGTGTTTGTCGGACCAGGTCATGTATCATGTGATGGATGAGAATTCGCCGAAAAAGGTTTGGGAGAAATTTGAGAGTCAATTTATGTCAAAGACTACGACGACCAAGGTGTATTTGAAGCAAAAGTTATGCAAGCTAAAGATGCAGGAGAGGTCGAATTTTGTGGATCACATGAATACCTTTAATTAGGTTGTCGCGGATCTAGCACGTCTGAGTGTGAATATTGACGACGACGATAGGACGATTTTCCTTCTTTGTTCATTGCCATCGTCCTATGAGCATTTGATCACTATTTTGACGTACGGCAAGGAGACTGTTCAAATTGAGGATGTCACTACGGCGTTATTGTCCTATGATATGAGGAAGAAGAACAACACAGAGGAAGGCGCTTATGGTGAAAATTTGCTAGTCATTGGTGGGCAAGACAAGCAAGGATACGAGGCGTGGAAGAACATGAAAAAGAAAAAGGTGCAATGTCACAAGTGCAAGCAGTGGGGACATATCAAGAAGGACTGTCCAGATCTCAGTGGAGGGTCAAGTGCTAATGTAGTAACTCAAAGTTATGACTCGGACGTCGATATTCTCTTAGTGTCAGATAAACGTTCAACTAAAGGTGAAGCGTGGATGTTGGATTCGGCTAGCTCTTTTCATGCGACGCACAATAGGGAGTGGTTCTCTTCGTACAAGTTTGGTGAGCTTGATACAACCTACATGGGTGATGACACGGGCCACCGTGTTGTTGGAGTGGGTGACATCAAAATCAAGATGTTTGACGGAGTAGAGCGGGTGCTTCGGGGAGTCAGGCATGTGCCAGGGCTGAAGAGGAATCTAATTTCGCTTGGAGTTCTTCATGATGGTGGTATGATATTCCGTTGTGATCGAAATAAGAAGACCATGAGGATCATGCAAGACAAAGTGACTGTGATGATGGTAGAGATGACATCTTCGCATCTTTACAAGTTGCGAGGGAGTACTATTGCAGGTGGAGTCATGGAGACTGGAGTTGCGGGGGTAGCCGCTGTGTTCCATGGAGGCGGCGGGTCTGCTGCAGGTTCGTCCAGTAACTCTCGGTAAGCTACGAAATAGACAACCCAAGTCCAGAGTACATGAAAGTTTGACGCTTGGACGAAATCAAGGTGGTGGAGAATATTCGCCAAGGTGGAGTTTTTGTGTTTGTGTTGAATATTATGTACGAGTAGGGTTACGGTAGGACTTGGAGTTGTAATAGGTGTGGACAGGATACGATAGTGTTGTAGTCGAACACGTGTATCCTAGAGCCTCTCATATAATGAGGAAGCACCACATGTTGTAACCCATGTCGACTTGATAGCAGCAATCGTGCAAGGGGAGCCGGCGGTTTGTGTCAGCGACCAAGGCGGCCGGTGCAGCGGTATCGATGGGGAGGAGCGCCCATAGTCATGCCCCGCAGAGTAGGCGAGTTCGCCGAACTGCATTAGTAAATCTCGGTGTCGTCATCATTACTATGATTGCTTTATCCTCGGTAGATCGACTAATCGCCTACTGTCGCACCCGGACTTCTAGAGGATACTCACAGCCCGCTAAATAGTAGAACAAATGGCTTACGGGGCATACCGGCACCCGCATCTCAATATGAGCAGGCCAACACGTAAACGTGTGACAACCATTCTCTACTATCCATCGTCTGCGCAAACCATCCCATAGAAATCAGGACACTTCCGTTGACGTACTTCATAACATACACACATGGTACGTCAACGGCATTAGAACAACTGATATCACAACATATCTCTAAGACACAAAAGATTGAAATAAGTTGCAAATAGCTCTCACTAGAGCAGAGATAGCAAATACAATCATCCAGAGGACACATGTCCGAACAATTCATCATTACATCACAGCGGAAGCATCCAAAATGTCTGAGTACAGACAAGATCCAAATAGGCCTAAGAGGCCGAGAATGAAAGGAAAACGGAGCCCATCCACGATGTCTCGGATCCTGCCCGGGTCCGCTATCTACTCGTCAGCAGCCTCGTCATACTCCACGTAGTAGCCACCATGGGGATCCTCGGAAACGTAGTCTGCGGAAACCACAGCCCCAAAGGGGTCAGTACATAAACGTACTGGCAAGCAAGACTCACAAGATACCAAAGTGTACCCGGCAACACCAAGTATAGATGCTTTGGGTTCAACGGAAGAATAGGTGATACAAAAGATGCGGCAGCGGGCTGCACTAACCAACTACAGAGACTTGCTACAACTTCCGGCTAACAGAAAGAAGATAAGATACCGTATCGGAACCAACTAACAACTAACTCCAAACAAACCCATCCTGGATCTCGCCCCTTATCCAAAGAAGCAATCCGAGGATAACTCACACAGTTGGATTAATGATGGTTCAGGTTATTGTGTCAATAAGCCTATTACTAGTCAAATTGTTGATCATTAGTGTAAGTTGTTCTGAGTACTTGTTAGCCAGTACTTTCACCAAGTCATCCATAACCGCGGAAAATACGGCTTCTCGAGAAGATTTAACCCTGCAGGGGTGCACCAATTTGGCCGTACACGTAAGAATAACCCGCCAGATGGAATGCCTTCCACCAAGCGGGGCACTCAACACAACCCAACTCTTCTTCGCATCAAGCCCAAAGAACCACGTGCTGTGCGAGCGCGGCTAATCGAGCCCCCACGAAGAAAAGGGTGACCCTCATAGCACTGGAAGATCACGCCGCCCTAAATGCCGACTACAAAAGTTCCACCCTGGCCTCGGGTTCGTACCTGCATATGCGTGCATCAAATGGAAAGCCCGAACTAAGTGTGGTGATTTGGACGAGATGCGAATCGAATCAAATTGAGGGGGGCGCCCATACACGCTTCCCACATGCGGATAGTGCGCTCATCATGGGTCAGTAGACAAGACCCTTCTCCTAATTAGGGTCGACACTAGCAGGCCTCAAAACCACGCCGGGCCTCCTGCCGGTGCCTTATCATCAAATTATTATTAACCATAACATTAACAGGATTGTTGTTTAACATCGAGCCCCAGAGCATAATAAAAATATTGTACAGAAAGTAACGGGTAACAGACTCGAGTAGAAACAACCCTAAGTGTCGGGGGGTTACCCCCGAGTAGGGGAAAGGCAAGTGGTAAAGGCAACAGTCAGAAGAGAAGTTTGGTCGAGTAGCCGCCTACCCGGTACTTGCTACCCGGTCGACTGCTACTCGGTCTCACGAAAAGATGACCAGAAGGAGATATCAAGCAAGTTATATCTGTTCGAGTAGGAGAGTTGGTCCGAGTAAGATTGGCGGGAATCTACTCGGGCCAGAAGTCAAAGGAGCCGTTCTGACACGGATCCCGCGTATCCCGGGTTCGTACTTGGCACTGTTCACAACACTGTTCATCTGGGGACGGCGTGCCTGACAGCGACAGTCTGTCAGCAGGGCGTCGCAGGATAGGGGGGACCTACTCTATGTTTGCACAGTGATAACAGACTGGTTACTTGGTTTTGCCCAACGACTTTCTACATCAGGACAAGCTTAGAAGCCAAAGCTGTCAGCGGGAACTCGGAAGAAGGACGGTGTGCACAGTATGTCGACACTTGTTATATTTGGCTGTATCCGGCAGGGCACCGGGTATATAAGGTGTCCAGCCGCCTCCTGCGCGAGGGACGATGCTTCACACGTTCACAAGGGACACTTCACACGTAGAGATTCTTGACCTAATCCTACCCGGAAAGAGAAGAGTGGCTACTCGGTAGCAAGAACATTTGTACTGTGGCTACTCGGTGAGACACCAGAATACATAGAGAAAGGCAGGAGTAGGGGTTTTACCTCCTCACGAGGGCCCTGAACCTGGGTAGATCGTGTTGTTTGCAGTGTTTGACCATCACCTCACGTGGCTACACGTCGCGTGATCCCTCCACGAGCACCTCCAGCGTCCTTCGTCCCCACATCTTTAGCCATCCTATGGCATCTGCCGTGACACCACCACGACAGTTGGCGCCCACCGTGGGGCAACCAGCGGCGCTGGCTGGAGTTTCTGTTCGGACGGGATCTTCTTCAGCGGAGCGCGTAGTCTGTGGCCTTGTCCACAGATTCGGCTCCTTCGACTTCGTCACCGACAACACAGGCGACTTCGGCGGCAAGGCCATGCCGGAGGGCGGCACGGCGATCTCCTTCGGCGCGCACCTCGTTTACGTCGCCACCGTCATCGACCGCGACTACCCCGAGCTGGTGCATGACGCGGAGGATCCTCCTGCTGTGATCACTGCTCGCGGAAGGCCTGCGCGCCGTTCTGCGGACCGCGCTGAGGTGAGGGTGACCGGCTTGGCGGCAAACGCCGGCGCAGCTGCTGCTGGCGCCGCGGTCGTCGTCGAGGATCTTGCTGGCTCGAGCGCTGGTGGCAGGACCCACATGCCTTACGAGAAGGACTGCAACCTCCCTCCCTCCACCACTCCGACCATTCCCGCGTCGGCTGGGCGGAATGGCATGCCGCCTCCCACTGACCTCGAGCTCTTGACCATGAAGGAGCAGCTCGACATGCAGCGCCAGGAGTTGCTCGCCGAGCAGGCGGAGTTGGAGAAGGTTAGGCTTGAGTTGAGTCTAGACCAGCTTGAGTACAACAAGGCTCACGGCTTCACGCCAATCACTAGGAGAGCTAGCAGAGTAGGTGCCACGCGGCGCAACCTTGGTGCCGAGATGGCGACAGTTGTAGAGATTCCCGCTCAGTCCGCCACCGCAAACACTTCCACTAGGCCTAGATACAGCACACCCGCCAAGACACTTAGAGTTGCAGAGGCCGTGGCCGCCGAGTTGCCTCGTCTCGACGGTGACGCGCGCATTAGGCAGCAGGAAAGGCTCAACGAGTTGGTGTTAGAGGCTACTAGGCAGAATGAGGAGTTCCGGAAAGCCAACCCGGGTGCTGGAGCTTCGCAGGTGGTGCACTCGCACGCGGCTAGATCTAACGATCAGGCCTCATCTCCGCACCCCAGCCGCGAGAAGAGCCGCAGCGGACGTTCCGCCAGAGATAGGCAAATGCAGGTGTACGACCCGGCTGCCGCCGCGAAACAGCTCGCTCTGCCGCAACAGCCCGGTCAGGAACACAACGCTGCAAGGGCAGGCTCCCAAGCCCATCAAGCCCAAAGCCAGGCCCGAGGTGGAGCGCGCCCAGGTCCTTCTCAGCGTCCCGTTGCTCAGCCTACTCGGTAGAGGCAGCAGCCGCGTGCAGTGGTGCCAGTCGCCAACCCGGTGGAGCAGCCTGCAGCTGTGCAGGTGGACAGATATGATGACGGCTACTCGACCATGGAGATGGCTGGCTATGATATTCTGGATCGTGTTGGCGAGCGCGTGTTGGCGCCTGGAGATGCAAGGCACCAGATGGACCGGATCAGCTTGTCAGCGCGGCTGGAGAACACGGGTCCTCCTGGTCCCGAGTGTTTTGGCCCGCGCATCATGAACGAGCCGTCCGTGAAGAACTTCCAGCTTGCAAGGGGCACCAAGAGCTACAACGGCAGCACCAAGCCGGAAGATTGGCTCAATGATTACGTCACCGCGGTTCACATCGCGAACGGCAACCGGAGATGGGCGGTGCGCTACGTCCCGCAGATGCTAGAGGGTCTAGCTCGCACTTGGCTCAACAACTTGCCCAAGAACAACATCAATTGCTGGCTGGATTTCTCGGACGCCTTCATCAGCAACTTCACGAGCACATACAAGAGGCCGAATAGGCCGCAGCAGCTGTCCGCCTGCAGGCAGCGAGAAGATGAGACAGACCGCGAGTACCTTACTCGGTGGAGCACATTGAGGAACACCTGTGAAGGTGTGAATGAAGCCCAGGCCATTACTTGGTTTGCGCAGGGTTGCAGACATGGCAGTATGCTGTGGCAGAGGTTGTAGAGGGAGATGCCAAACACTCTGGCAGAGACCATCAAGATTGCGGATCAGTACGCACTCGGTGATCCTACTCAGCCCCTGATGGACTCCTCTAAGCCGAGAAGAAACTTCAGCAACAGCAAGCGCAACGAGTTCCGCAACAAGCGCAGGGGTGACCGAATAGATACTCGGTACGACCCTGAAGAGGTGAATGCAGTGGCTGTTGGAGCTGGGGGTAGCCAAAGGCAGAAACCTGCTGGAGCCTACGGGCAGAACCAGAACCAGGGCCAAGGCAACAAGAAACCATTCCGTGCTCCTCAGTCGGGTAGCGGCAACTCCGAGCAGCCGAGGAAGTTCGTCTTTCACGACATGAAGGATGGCCCATGCAGTTTTCACACTCACCACCCCTCAAGGCCTGCTAACTACACTACTCGGCAGTGCGAGTGGTGGGATGTGATCAAGAATGATGGCTTGCCTCCTCCTCCTCCTCTGCCAGCGGCCAATGCCAATGTGCAGCCTACTCGTGCACCCGCGGCTCGGCCGCCAGTGTTCCCGAGAAGAGAAAATGTGAACCAAGTGGCTTTAGGAGCCAACCGTCACTTCAACAATGAGGGCTATCGCAACAACAACAACAACTACAATCGCAACAACAACAGAGGCAACAACAACAACTACCAGGGCAACAACAACAACGGCAGCAATGGGGGCGGAGGCTCCAACCAATACCAAGAGCACCATGAGAGCTACATGATCTTCACTTCGGAGCCAGTCGACAAGCAATCACAGCACAGGCGTGCCATGGAGGTCAATGCAGTGATTCCTGCTGTCCCTCACTACATGTATTGGTGTGACCAGGAGATCAGGTGGTCCCGAGTAGATCATCCCAAGGTGATGCCCAACCCGGGTAGCTACGCCTTGGTGCTGGATCCTACTTTCCTGGGTCCCGAGAAGAATGTGAGGTTCAGCAAGGTGCTAATCGACAACGGCAACAGCATCAACATCGTGTACAAAGACACACTCGAGAAGCTTGGGCTGGCCGAGAACATGCTGCTGCCCAGCAAGACCACCTTCCATGGTATTGTGCCCGGGATCTCGTGCAACCCGATCGGCCGAGTATGGATAGATGTGCTATTCGGCACCAGGGAGAACTGCCGCACAGAGCGCCTGCAGTTCGAAGTGGTTGATCATCAGAGCCCTTACCATGCTCTACTCGGCAGGCCCGCTCTGAGCAAGTTCATGGCCTCTACTCATGTTGCATATCTGAAGATGAAGATCCCTGGTCCCAATGGCATAATTACTATCTCTGGTGATTACAAGAAGTCCATGGAGTGTGCCTCTGCTGGTTCCCAGTTGGCGGAGTCGATGGTGATTGCTGCCGAGAAGAAGAAGATGTATGAGGTGGTGGCCATGGCGCAATCCGCGCAAGCTGGCGCACAGGGCGTGCCAAGTACCCAACACGGGACCGCGTTCCAGGCATCTCAGGAAACCAAGAAGGTCCAGGTCGACCCCGAGTTCCCCGACCGCGTAGCCATCATCGGCTCCGGGTTGGCGGAGAAATAGGAAAGCGAGCTCATCCACTTCCTCCGTGAGAATCGGGATGTATTCGCCTGGTCCAATGAAGATTTACCAGGAGTCCCGAGGGAGTTGGTTGAGCACTCATTACATGTGCGTCCTGACGCCAAGCCAGTGAAGCAGGCTATGCGCCGCTTCGGAGATGAGAGAAGGAAAGCCATTGGCGACCAGATCACCAAGCTGCTGATAAGCAACTTCATCATGGAAGTGCTGCATCCGGATTGGCTAGCCAACCCGGTCATGGTCGAGAAGAAGAAGGAGGATCCCAAGGCTGCCACTGCATGGCGCATGTGTGTCGACTACACCGACTTGAACAAGGCATGCCCTAAGGATCCCTTCCCGCTACCTCGCATCGATCAGGTGATCGATTCACTGCTGGTTGTGAACTGCTGTCTTTCATAGATGCCTACTCTGGTTTCCACCAGATTGCACTCAATCCTGCCGATCAAATAAAGACTGCTTTCATTACCCCGGACGAGGCTTATTGCTATCGTGTCATGTGTTTTGGCTTGAGGAATGCGGGTGCAACCTATTAGAGATGCATGCAGAAATGCTTGCACGACCAGCTCGGCAAGAATGTGTAGGTGTACGTAGATGACATTGTCATCAAAACGATAAAAACACATACTCTGCTTGCCGACCTGGAGGAAACCTTTGCTAACCTACGCAAGTACAAAATGAAGCTGAATCCGAGTAAATGCACCTTTGGTGTCCCGGCTGGCAAGCTACTCGGCTTCCTGGTGTCTAGTCAGGGCATTGAAGCCAATCCTTCAAAGATAAAAGCTATTGAGAGCATGTCTTTGCCGAGATCCCTGAAGGATGTACAGAAGTTCACTGGTTGCTTGGCATCTCTGAGCCGTTTTCTGGGCCGAATGGGCGAGAAGGCCCTGCCTCTATACCAGCTGATGAAGAAAAGTGACAAGTTTGTCTGGACTCCGCAAGCGGATGTGGCATTCAACGAGCTGAAAGCAATGCTGGCTAGCGCTCCCATCTTGGCTAGTCCGCTACCCAAGGAGCCAATGCTGCTGTACATTGCTGCCACTAACCGAGTAGTCAGTGTGGTGATTGTGGTGGAACGAGAAGAAGAAGGCAAGAGTGTGCAGCGCCCAGTGTACTATCTCAGTGAAGTGCTGTCTAGCTCCAAGCAAAACTACCCGCACTACCAGAAGATGACCTACGGCGTGTACCTGGGCGCCAAGAAGCTAAAGCATTACTTCCAAGAGCATCCTATCACGGTTGTGAGCTCTGCTCCCATCTCGGATATCATGGGCAACAAGGAGGCGAGTGGCAGAGTAGCCAAGTGGGAAATCGAGCTGGCCGCGTATGCACCCGCGTACGCGAGTAGAGAGGCTATCAAATCTCAGATTCTGGCGGAATTTCTGGTGGATTGGGCCGAGGTGCAGTATGAACCTCCTGCTCCAGTTTCTAATTACTGGAAGATGCACTTTGATGGCTCGAAGGTGAAGGAAGGCCTTGGTGCTGGCGTGGTGCTTACGTCACCCAAGCGAGATCAACTCAAGTATGTGCTGCAGATTCATTTCAAGGCGTCCAACAACGTAGCAGAGTACGAGGCAGTGGTGCATGGTTTGCGAGTAGCCAAGGAGGTTGGCGTGCAGCGCATTATATGCTATGGCGATTCAGATCTGGTGGTGCAGAAAGTCTCTGGCACCTAGGATGCTCTAGATGCCAACATGGCATCATATCGCTTCCTGGTACAGTCTATGACTGGGTTCTTCGAAGGCAGCGAGTTCCAGCACATTCACCGAGCAGAGAACGAAGCGGCAGACGAGCTGTCCAAGTTGGGATCTTCTCGGCAATCCATCCCGGCGGGAGTTGCCTTGGAGCACTTGAGGAAGCCATCCATCAAGCCCTCTCCCAACTCGGAATCCATATTTGTTCCTTCTCTGCCAAGCGAGGAAACTGATCCCATGGAGATTGACTGGGAGAATGCTACAGGAAACCCGGGGACTGCTGCTCCCGACTCGGGGACTGCCGTCCTCTACTCGGGGACTGCCACTCCCTACTCGGGGACTGCCACTCCCTACTCGGGGACTGCCACTCCATACTCGGGGACTGCTGCCCTTAACCCGGGGACTGTCGCATTCATTGAGGAGGTCCTCGCCAATCGATCAGGGCTCCAGAGAAGTGCTCCCAACCCTAAAGAGCAACCAGAGGTGCCTGTCCCAATGGAAGTGGACGAACCAGTGTTTCCCACACGGGAGACACCGAGTTGGGCCATGCCCATATTATCCTTTCTAAGGGACGGTACTCTGCCAGAAGATGAGGTGGCCGCAAGACAGATTCAGAGAAGATCCAAGGGCTACACTATATTCCGAGACGTGCTGCACAAAAGAAGTGCCACCGGCGTGCTGCAACGTTGTGTGGACCCAGAAGAAGGAGGAGAAATTCTGCTGGAAATACACCAAGGAGAATGCGGGCCCACGCCTCTTCTCGGGCATTGGTCAAGAAAGCTTTTCGGCATGGCTTCTACTGGCTCACAGCTCTGCAGCAAGCTGAAGATATCGTGAGGAAGTGCAATGGCTGCCAGATGTTCGCGAGTAAGATTCACATGCCCGCTTCCGAGCTGAAGACAATTCCTATCACATGGCCGTTTGCCGTATGGTTCCTGGATATGGTTGGCCCCTTCAAGCCGGCCAAAGGCAACATGACACACATCTTGGTCATGGTGGACAAGTTCACCAAGTGGATCGAAGTGAAGCCTATTCGGAAGTGCGATGGGGCCACAGCTGTGAAATTCTTGAAGGATGTGATCCTGAGATATGGCTACCCGCACAGCATCATCACCGACAATGGCACAAACTTCGCAGAGGGGGCAATGGTGCGGTTCTGCAGAGATAAGCACATCCGACTAGATGTTGCGTCTGTTGCGCATCCAGCCTCCAATGGACAAGTGGAAAGAGCAAACGGCATGGTACTGGCAGGCATAAAGCCAAGGCTGATTGAGCCACTGATGAAAACACCTGGGTGTTGGCTAGACGAGTTGCCAGCGGTGTTGTGGAGTCTAAGGACTACCCCTAACCGGTCAACCGGCTACACGCCATTCTTCTTGGTATACGGGGCTGAGGCCGTGTTGCCAATAGACCTAGAGCATGACTCCCCCCGAGTAACCCTCTATACTGAGGTGGAGGCGAGAGAAGCTCAAAAAGATGACGTTGACCTGCTTGAAGAAGCAAGAGAGCTGACTCT
Organism: Alopecurus myosuroides; assembly: GCA_028641055.1. Classification (NCBI taxonomy): domain Eukaryota; kingdom Viridiplantae; phylum Streptophyta; class Magnoliopsida; order Poales; family Poaceae; genus Alopecurus; species Alopecurus myosuroides. Next base: position 29,853 of record JAPCYS010001259.1, read on the forward strand.
GTCACGTTCGGCTATCTACCAGCAAAACCTGCGGCGTTATCATAGCCGAAAGGTGAACCCAAGGGTTTTCCGAGAAGGAGACATGGTCCTTAGGCTTGTGCAGCGCACAGCCGGGATGCACAAGTTGTCTCCTCCATGGGAAGGGCCTTTCATTGTGAGCAAAGCGCTGCACAACGATGCATACTATCTTGTAGATGCGCGCTCATCACAGGCGAACAGGGCAGATAAAGCTGGAGAGGAATCTAAGCATCCCTGGAATGTAGCTCTACTCCGTCGTTTTCATTCGTGAGCAAAGACATGTATGTACCCTCTTATCCGAGTTGAAATTCTATTTTGCAATCTGAAATTGAACTCGGGGACTGCCCTTGTCCTAAATTGCTCTAAGTGTTTCTACTCGGCTTTACCTTTTGCCTATTCGGTTGCTCTACTTCAAACATTGAGTACTGTGTTTAAACCTACATGCCAACTCTTCGACTTTGCTGCTGTCCGAAACCCGGCTTCATGGCAAGCAAGAGAACAAGCAAAAGGTCCATGAGCACAAGAAAAATTACTAAGGAAAGGAAGAGTGCAGGAACCGAGTAGGGTGCGTTTACTACTGTTCTTTGTCTTATCTTTTCGGCTAAGTGGTGGGCTGCGTTACTATGATTGTTTCTAAGCGGCTAAGTATTTGCAGCTCTGCTCTTTAACTCTTGTGACTCGAATACCAAAAAAGCAACAAGTTGCGGGTAGAGCTGAGACGAAAAGAGAGAGTGAATAAGAAATGCAACTCGGGGACTCGCATGATAACGCAACCCGGCATCGAGCCAAGGTTGAACAAAATGATTAAGTTGAAAACAACAAGTGGGAATAAAAGTGAGTAGCAACGGCATGAATAGTCTGATACATTTGCACCCGGCATCCCGGGGATCTGATAAGTGTTTGAGGAATAAGCTGCAGGACAGATTCAGGTCGAGGCGGTGTTCTCGGTGCTAGCCTTAGCTGCCTCATCTTCAGTAGTGGCCTTGGTCGCGTCTGCCTCCGAGCTGGCGTTAACAGTCTTCGCAGCTTCGTCCTCGGCCCCGGCCTTGGTCGCATCCGCTTCCAGGCTGACGGGGACGGTCTTCGCTAGCTCGGCGTCAGGCTCGGTGGCTTGGGCGCGAAGGCTGACGGTGTCGTCGAGGGCAGCTCCTGACGAGGTGCCGAACTCGAGTGCGGAGGTGTCAATCAACATCTTCTCGTTCTCGTCCTCTTCATCGCTATCCGCGACGACCGCGGCCTTCCCCTTCCCGGTCTTGCCACCAGGAGACTCGAAGCAGCTCAGGTCCAGCTCCTCTGTGTCCGTCTCTTCATCTTCATCCTCCTCCTCGCCTTCGTCCACCTCGGTGTCGGGCTCGGTGAGGCCGTCGATGAAGGTTGCAGTGTCAGCATACTGAGCGACCTCGTGAGCGACCAGCTGGCGGATAGCCACGCAGTCGGGGTTCTTCTCCCACTTGAGTCCTGGCGCATCTCGCGGACAATCTGCATATTAAGGTTTTCATACCAGCTGGTGATAAATAGCAGCATCATGTCTGCGCCTGCCCGGGCTCCCGATGCGCGCCACTTCTTCAGCTCGGCTTTCACGAGCTGCAACTTCAAGGCAAGTCCGGAGATTGTTGTCGGCGCAGAGTCATCAGGCCAGAAAAGGTTGTGGATCTGGAAGGCGACGCGCACCAGCTCGGTGCCCACGCCCGCTAACCGCGGAACCTGCCCTTGCATAATCAGGATGCTCTCCTCGATTTCTGCTCTGGTGTCCAGAGGCTCGCCCTTCTCAGCGCGAGCTGCTCGGACCTTTGCCAGGGCAGGCACGCAAGAAGACTCGAAGTCGGGGAAGACTCCTGCAAGAGCTATCGAGAAGATCAGAAACAATAACAGAGTGGAAACTTGAAACGAGAAGCAGAGAAGAAAGGTGCAGCCGAGTAGCAGAGAAGCAGAGAAAAAAGAGCACTTACTGTTCAAGTCATGGCGCAGCCCTTGCAGCTGGGTCTTCCATGTTTCCTCGTTGGATAGATGTTTCTCTTCGATCAAGCGGAGCTCCTCTAGCTGAGTGAAGAGCCCAGCATTGCTCTTCTTCAGCACAAAGCACTCATGTTCGAGGGTTCTCTCCCTGGCCTTGGCTGTTGCTTCGTTCTTCTCCTTCTCGGCAAGCAGCTCCTTCTTCTCGGCTGCTAAGTCTAGGGCATCCTGAAGTGCAGTGCGCAGCTGGAGTTGGAGCTTCTCCATCTCGGTAGCGTGTTCCTTCTGCAGCGCGACAGATTGGCTTGATAATTGCTGCTGTACCTCAGCAGGCTTGAGACAGTCTTGATGTTCTTCGGCAAACTTCTTATGATCTTCTGAAAAGAGCAAAGCACGGTTAGCAGAGTAGTGAAGAAAGAAACACAAATACAAGCCGACAAGATGGCAACGTACCTTCCAGTCTTTTGATGGTGGCTTGGCCATTCTCAACGAAGGCACGGCAGTTCTCGTGCTCGTCGGACAGGGCCTTCAACTTCCCTGAAGAGTAAAATTGGTTGGCGCAAAAAGCAGAAGCGGGCGTAAACACCAAACGCAAGAACCGCGTAGCTAAAAGCGTACCTTCAACTTCAGAAAGCCTCAGGGTGCTATTCATCACTTCTTTATCAGCCGCCTCGACGGCTATCTTCTCTTTTTCCAAGGCGGCAATGCGTCTCCTGGCAACGGCATGGTTCCAGAGTAGCCGACGATGCAAGTCGGTCCGCTTCAGTACGCTATTCTGAGAAGCAAAAGAAACAAGAATCAGACAAAGTAGTAGAGATTCGGCCCGAGAAGGCGGCTACTCGAGAAAGTATCCTCCTACTCGGCCAGAATCTCGGGGACTGGGTGATGGATAAGGAAGAAAAGAAGAGTAGAAGAAAAACGAAGCGCAACTCGGAGAGGATAAATAGAAGCTTACCGCATAAGACTGCTCAAGGTCCTCTGCATTCTTGCGGTGGACAAACATCTTGGCGGCAAGTGTAGCAGAGTTGGATGAGATAGTCATGGGTTTGTAACCCAGGTCTACCTTGTTCCAATCAACACGCATATGGTCTATGTCGCCCAAATCCGTGCTGTTCCAGTTCGAGTTGCCAAGGACCTTGCTGTCCCACTTGGCATCAATGAAGCCAACCAGATCGAGCACTTGCTCAAGGCCTTGGGACGTCACCGTCTTGTCCTGAACCTCACGCGAAGAAATGGAGAGGGATTTGTCCTGATTTGGGGCCGGGGGCCTGGAGTCCACTGCCACGACCTTCTTCCCTTTCTGAAGAGCAAGCCTCTGCTCCGCGGGCGTGAAGCCAACCTTGTGCTGCTGGCTGACCTTCACCGTATAAGGCGGGTAGCTGGGCGAATCCGAGACTCCGGATGCAGCAGCGGCGACAACAGCTGCGCCGGGATCGCAGATAGCCAGCTGACCGGATGGGGCAGTTGATGTTGGCGGCGGCATGTCGGCTGCCCGTTTCTTCGACATTTCCTTCTTGGCGGCCGGCTTCTCGGTGTTTGGCTTCTCGGTCATCTTCTTCTCGGTGTTTTTCTTGGCCTTCTCCTCGGCGGCCTTCTTCTCTGCGGCTTCCTGGGCGCTCTTCCTCGTAACTGGTTTGGCCGGAGAGCTGGTTGCAGTCTTGGTTTTCTGCACCAAGGAGGAGTCTGGTGCAGTGGGCGGCGCCAGTGGTGCGCTACTCGGCGCGGCGTCTGGCTGAGCGCTACCCTGCGCGGCGCCTGGTTGCGCGTCGCTCAGAGGGTATTGCTCCGCCTCGTCGACTACTTCTACCCGCTGCTCGGCAGCGGGATCTGGCTGTGAGGCATCTGTTGCTTCTGTCCGCGCCTGGGCCGCCGGGTCTTCCTGTTCAGCAGCCCCTGTGGCTGGCTGCTCTTGTTCTTCTTCCTGCCGCTCAGGTGCGGCGTCGGGGTGCATCTCTTGATCTTGATCTTGGTTCTCCTCGGCTGTGTTGGCCGGAGGAGAAGGAGGCCTATCTTGGTGAGCAGCATCCTGCGCTTCTTGATCCGTGCGGGACTGCTGCTCCAGCTCGACATTCTGGGCATCCGTGTCCATGTGTCCATGTGCGTTGGCGGCTTCGTTCTCGTCGCCGTCAAGGTCGATGAGCTTATCAACGTCGATGGCGGCCTGCTTCTTGGTCTCAGTGGGCGCACGAGCGGCATCCGCGTCCAAGGGAGCTCTGAAGAGAAATAGTTGCGTTCAGAAATAAGAAGAGAGCAGAGGAAAATAAGAGGAAACAGCGAAGCAAAAGGATTGGGAATCAACCGAGAAGAACGAAGTAAACCGAAGCATGCAATCGAGAAGGAACTTACCCCTTGCGGCTAGGGATCGGTGGTCGCTTCCTCTTCACGACCTTCTTGGTCGTCTTCTCGGTCGGCTTCTTCTTCTTGGCGGGGGGCTCCTGGGCGCCGCTGCCCGCCCGCTTGCGGGTAACAGGAGCGGCTACTGCGAGAGGTTTGACGACCAGGGTTCCCTCGTCCTCGTCCTCATCCTCATCTTCGTCCTCAGCATCAGCACCATCTGTGAAATAGAGAGGAAGGAGAGCAATTCAGAAGCAGAAAGCAGTGAGTTGGCGCTACTCGCGACCAGAGGGGATAGATTCAGTTACCTTCACCTTCATCCTCGGACCAGTCACGAAGAGACGAGTCCGCGTGATGCTCACTGGTCTGGGCGGCCTCAGGAGGAGTGAGCTTGTCCGCGGTCTCGAAGGAGACCATGTCATCTTCCTCCCGGTCCTCAAACCAGTTGCTCTCGAAGCGTTCACTGCTCTCGGCGAGCTGGCGATTAGGAACCTGAAGGATAAAGAGACATCACAAGTTAACCGAGTAGCATGAAGGCACTCTACCCGACCAGGCGTGCAAACACCAAGCACATTAAGCCTAAGCAATTGGGCTAAGTGTCCTACTCGGCAAGGCGTGCAAACATCAAACACATTAAGCCTAAATGTTTGTTCTAAGTATCCTACCCGGCCAGGCGTGCAAACACCAAGCACATTAAGCCTAAGCGATTCGGCTGAGTGTCCTACTCGGCAAGGCGTGCGAGCATCAAGCACATTAAGCCTAAGTGCTTCTCCTGAGAGCCCTACTCGGCGCAGAGTGCGAATGCTAGTCGTAGCAAGGAGAGGAAGCTATCTACTCGGATTGCATATACAAGAAGCAGAGTAAGAAGAACGTACCCGTGGAATCGGCTTCGTGCGGCTGTATGGGATGAACCCATACTGCCAGTTGTCTCGAAGGCCGGTGGTGAGGATGGACCGAGCGTAGGCGGCGACATCCGCGTTGCTGAGCTCGAAGGTTGTCGACCGAGTACAGTCGCGGGGGCCGCCCATGTAGCACATGGGGTGGGAGCGTCGTTGCAGAGGCAGCACTCGGTTGCGAATCCAGCAGGCGACTGGATCGTCGCTCTTGAGTCCTTCTCCGATCAGATACGCGAGCCGCTCCTCCATCTGCATCAGATTCCTGCTGTTGGAGGGCTTGTTCTTCCAATTCTGCCCGGTAGGAGCTCGGCTGCTCCAAGGGGGCAGATTAATGCGGTCTTCTGTCGCACCCGGACTTCTAGAGGATACTCGCTGTTCCGTTGAACAGTAGTAGATTTGGATTACGGGGCTTACCGGCACCCGCGTCCTCTTACGAGTAGGCCAACACACGTATGTGTGACAACCAACCCCTATCTGTTCAGCGTCGACGTAAACTATCCCATAGAAATCAGGATACTTCCATTGACGCACTTCAAAACATACACACATGGCACGTCAACGGCATTTGAACAAGTGATATCACAACAGATCTCTACGACACCAAAAGATTGAAATAAGCTGCAAATAGCTCTCCCTAGAGCAGAGATAGAAAATACAATCATCCAGAGGGCACATACCCCAACAATTCATCATTACATCACAGCGGAAGCATTCAACATGTCTGAGTACACACAAGATCCAAATAGGCCTAAGAGGCCGGAAACGAAAAGACGGAGCCCATCCACGAAGTCTCGGATCCTGCCCGGGTCCGCTATCAACTCGTCAGCAGTCTCGTCATACTCCACGTAGTAGCCACCATGTAGATCCTCGAAACGTTGTCTACGGAAACCACAGCCCCAAAGGGGTCAGTACATAAACGTACTGGCAAGCAAGACTCACAGTTCACCAAAGTGTAACCCGTCAACACCAAGCACAGATGCTTTGGGTCAACGGAAGAAAGGGGATATAAAGGATGCTGCAACTGGCTGCTCTAAACAACTACAGAGTTTCTACACTTCCGGCTACCAGAAAGGAGATAAGATCGTGTATCGTAAACCAACCTATAAACTAACCTCAAACAAACCCATCCTGGATCTCGCCCCTTATCCAAAGAAGCAATCCGAGGATAACTCACACAGTTGAAATAATGATGGTTCATATTATTGTGTCAATAAGTCTATTACTAGTCAAGTTGTTAATCATCGGGTGTAAGGTTGTTAATCATTAGGTTTAAGTTGTCCTGAGTACTTGTTAGCCAGTACTTTCACCAAGTAATCCATAACCGCGGAAATCACGGCTTCTCGAGAAGATTATCCCTGCAGGGTTGCACCAATTTGGCGTTACGTATGAATAACCGCCAGATGGGATGCCTCCCACCAAGCGGGGCACTCAACACAACTCAACTCTTCTTCGCATCAAGCCCAAAGCACCTTGGGCGCACGGCTAATCGAGCCCAGAAGAAAATGGACCCTCATAGCACTCTAAGACCGTGTCCCCTATATGCCGACTACAAAAGTTCCACCCGGGTACCAAGGGCTCGCAAGATCATGCATGCAGCAAATGGAAAACCCGAACTAAATGAGGCGATTTGGACGAGATGCGAATCGAGTCAAATTGAGGGGGGTGCCCATACTCGCTTCCCACATGCGGGTGTAGTGCGCTCATCATGGATCAGTAGACAAGACCCTTTTCCTATTAGGGTCGACACTAGCAGGCCTCAAAACCACAAAGGGCCTCCTGCCGGTGCCTTATCATCAAATTATTATTTAACAATAACATTAGCATGATTGATTGATTAAACATCGAGCCCCCAGAACATAATAACAATATAGTAACTGAAAGTAACGGGTAACAGACTCGAGCAAAACAACCTAAGCATGCTAGTAAGACACTGGCTCAATCAATGGGGTTGTAGGAGTGGTGGTGAGGCAATATCAGGGTTAAGGGATTCATGTGATAGGTTCGTAGCAGAAACAACTACTACTAAGGCTAGCAGAAATAGACAATGGAAAGTATCGGTAACCAATGTTGAAAGGAACACAATGGTTCATGTGAGTGAACTTGCCTGCAAAACCCAGTAGCCTGGTACTGAGCGAACTCCTTAGAAGGGTGTCGTAAGTATCGTCGGTCTCAACGTCGTCGTGTATCCGAGAAGAAGCACAAACAATGCAGAAAGATAAACAATCAATAACATGGCAAGTGCACAAACATGGGATGATGCATGACCATTTAATTGATGCATCAGAAATAAACTAGTTGACAAGATAACAGCATGATTAAATGTACCCACATGCAATTTGGATTGCACATGAAAAGCCCATGAATTATGGTTGAATTAATTGTTTTACAACTACGCAACATGTGGAAGTGGATTAGCATGATGCATGGATGAGGAAAACAGAAAAATAACAACAATAGAAACCAATTGGAAATAAGGTTTACCAGTTAGAAATTCATTTATTAAGTTTGGAATTTTGGTTCTTAAAGGTGCCACACAAGCATTTGTTGTTTTCATCAAGTTAAATTGTTCAAACAGATAACAAAGTTTATATTTGATAAGAACACACAATTTTGGGTGGATTACATGTTTCACTTGTTGAAAAAGGATTTTCAAATAAATTATTTATGAATTAAACAAGTTTAAGCAAGAATTAAATGAATTTAATTCAAACATGAACTTATTTGAATTTTTATTTGTGCAAAACATTGAGTGAAGTTCATATTTGAGAATGTTATGCTTTTATGGTTTGAAAAACATATTTTATATGTCCCAAAAGAATTTGTTTTGATCAAGTTATAAATTTGACAATATTAAATGATTTAAACAAGGTTTAAATCATTTAACCAATTTTAATTATTCAAAACATGAAAAAAAAATTATATTTGGAAAGGTGGTTTAATTTTGCATGGAAAACATATTTCATTTGTTGAAATTGGATTTAAAATGAGCAAGTTATTATTTTGGCAATTTTAAATGCAATAATTAAGAAACAGTTGTTTTCAGCAATTTAAATTATTCAAAACAGCAAACAAAATTTATATTTGGAAAGTACATGAAAAGTTGATTGGAAAACATATTTCATTTGTGGAATTTGGAATTTTTATGCTGAAGTTATGAATTTTGCAAGTTTAAGTGAATTTAACAAGAATTCAAATGTTTCACCAATTTAAAATATTCAAAAAAATAAACAAATTTTATATTTGGATAGAACATTCAATTTGGGACAGAAAACATATTTTAAAAGTTAAAATTGGAGTTGGGATGAATTTCTTATGTATTTTACAAGTTAAGGTGCAAATCTGCCATTTTTTTAGCTGCTAGGGACTTAGAAAATATTTTCCAGGGGCTAGAATTAATTACCTGGGGCCTATGTGTGATTTTGTGAAGTTGCTGTGACCAAAACATTGGAAAATAAAAATTTGGTTTTATTTGGGAGAGGGGGGACTCGAACCCCTCCCCTTCTGCTTCCTGCGCACAAGGGAAACCAGATGGGCTGCGCTGCTGTTTGTGTTAGGAGAGGGAAAACGGGGGGAATATGCTGCAGTTGTGGGTTAACTGAACCTGTCCATGTACAGGACTCTGTAACTCGACAGGGCGGAAAGGGACGGACGCCGGCGGCTATCTCCGGGGCGGTGGTCGCTGTGGGGCGGCGTGGGGTGGCCGGAGATGGAGAAGATGAGGGAGGGGAGTAGAGGGGAAGCGAGGGGAGGGCTCACCTCGATGGCCTCGAGCAGGAGGGGGTCGGGGCGGACAGAGAGCAGGTGCAGCGGAAAGGGAGGCGAGGGCGCCTTGGGGCGGACGGCGGCGGCGGCTCCGGCCATCCCCGCCCGTGCCGAGGGGGGGAGAAGGGATCCCGCGGTGAGGGCTTTCCATTCCCGCCCTCACCGCGGCCAGAGGGGGCCCAGGCGGCCGGCGACCACCGGAGGAGGAGGAGGCTTCCTGTTGAGTTTCAGCTACAGAGGGAAGAAATACAGAGATGAGGGAGATGGAGGGGAGGAAGAGGATGGCGGCTATGGAGGATGGAAGAGGGGACTAGGGTTAGGCTAGGCAGAGGGGAGGAGGCCAGTTTTAAGGGGGCTTGAGCTTGGTACGGCTGGCCATCGGGTGGAGGAGGAGGTGATCGGGTGGTGCTGATGGGTTCGTACAGAAAGATGACGACAGGGGGAGGAAGACGACAAGGGGGGAAAGGGGTATGGGCCCAAAGGGAGTAGGTTGGGCTGGGCTTCGTTTCTCTCCCCCTCTGTGAACGTTTTCCTTTTATTATTTCTTCTGTTTTATTTTTTTTTGCAGAAAAGGTTTAGGAAGAAAAGAGGGTTTTGGGGTTGGCAAAAATATTAGAAAAAATTTGGGTTAGCTTTTTAATGGATTGCTAACCAAATGCAAATTTGGAAATTCAAATTAATTGAATTATGGTGTTGTTTGTAATTTAAATCAAATTGGGATGAATTTTATTATTAATTACATTCTTTGAAACAAAATTTTAAATGGCATGAACCTTGGAGTTTGAAATAGAAACAACAAATTAGAATGTTTGGTAATTTGCACATATTCGATTGGGGTGTTGTTTGATGATTTGAATTTGAGTTTTGAATGCAATTTATATTAGGTGGATTATTAAATAACAAATAAGAGTTGAGCTTTTTATTATTTCATGGAAACAAATGGAAGTGTTAATTGAACCATTTTATTTGGAGAGTTTTGTTTTGCAATTTCATAACTTTCAACAAGGGTTGTTGTTTGGAAGAAAATCATAATTGAATTTGAAAAGGGTTTGGTTATTGGATGCATTTTTATAGAAACAAAACAACAGTTTTGAGATCACACTTTAATGGAAACAATTGATTGTTTTGATTTGAAATATGATTTTGGAAATTGTAACATCACAAGGATGAAACAAAAAGGTTTGAATTTTGGTTTGAAATTCAAATAGAAAACAAAGGAAAACAAATGGAAACAGTTGGAAAACAAAAGGAAAACAAGCAAAAGAATTGCAATCAACATGATGCCATGATGCAAAACATAAAATAACAGAGAGCAAAACATTCTAATGGCTATTTTTCATACTTGGGATGTTACAAAACGCCCCCCTTGAAGGAATCGCGCCCCGAGATTCCTACTGAGAAAAGAAAAGGTCCGGATACTTCTTGCGAAGATCCTCTTGAGCTGTGACACGTGAAACACATCGTGCACCTTGGATAGTTTTTCTGGAAGTTCAAGTTGATAGGCATTCCTGGCAACTCTTCTGGAAAGATGTCAGGGAATTTGGAAACCACCGGAACATTTTCAAGTAAAGGGAGAGGTTTTTTATCGAGGGTGTATAGCTGGATAGAACTTGATTCATTTGGGGAATAGACTATCTGGAATGTGGTGATTCAGGAATGCTTCCTCGAAACAACCCCAGGTGATAGGAATGCCAGCTCTCATAGCCTGGTAGTTTTCGAAACAACAACAACCTTTCTGGCCAGATAGACTTGATATTTGGGAAGTTTTGATTAGACGCCGGTAGAAAAATTGAAGTGGAAAACAACAACAAGGTTTCAACGGACGAAAAGGATGTTGAGAAGAACAGGATAACGAAGCAACACCGGGAAAAACGAGACCACAACACTCCTGAGGTACTACGGAAAACCCATTCGTGCTTCTAAAGGATCAATATCTACTGCTTAAGAAATAGAGGATCTACTTCCGGGGCTTACACGCCTCCGTTCTCAATCGTGAGTAGGCAACATGATAAATCATGTCACAACCACCTCCATTCCTATGGTCTAGTAGATATAACCATCCTAGAGAAACCAGAATTCGTGAAATCCTAACTTGAAAGTTTAGATGAGAAGGGAAAAACAACGTTGCACTTCCTTACCAGAAAAAGGGAGGGTGGGTGGGGAAAGAAGAAAACGAACAGAATTCCTACTCTCACGTTTCATTTTTCCTATATAGCTACAAAATAGTTTCTAGACTCAACTGCGACCAGTAAAAAGGGATCCTACAGGCAGACAGGCTCTGATACCATTTGTCGCACCCGGACTTCTAGAGGATACTCGCCGTTCCGTTGAACAGTAGTAGATTTGGATTACGGGGCTTACCGGCACCCGCGTCCTCTTACGAGTAGGCCAACACACGTATGTGTGACAACCAACCCCTATCTGTTCAGCGTCGACGTAAACTATCCCATAGAAATCAGCATACTTCCATTGACGCACTTCAAAACATACACACATGGTACGTCAACGGCATTTGAACAAGTGATATCACAACAGATCTCTACGACACCAAAAGATTGAAATAAGCTGCAAATAGCTCTCCCTAGAGCAGAGATAGCAAATACAATCATCCAGAGGGCACATGCCCCAACAATTCATCATTACATCACAGCGGAAGCATTCAACATGTCTGAGTACAGACAAGATCCAAATAGGCCTAAGAGGCCGGAAACGAAAAGACGGAGCCCATCCACGAAGTCTCGGATCCTGCCCGGGTCCGCTATCTACTCGTCAGCAGTCTCGTCATACTCCACGTAGTAGCCACCATGTAGATCCTCGAAACGTTGTCTACGGAAACCACAGCCCCAAAGGGGTCAGTACATAAACGTACTGGCAAGCAAGACTCACAGTTCACCAAAGTGTAACCCGTCAACACCAAGCACAGATGCTTTGGGTCAACGGAAGAAAGGGGATATAAAGGATGCTGCAACTGGCTGCTCTAAACAACTACAGAGTTTCTACCACTTCCGGCTACCAGAAAGGAGATAAGATCGTGTATCGTAACCAACCTATCAACTAACCTCAAACAAACCCATCCTGGATCTCGCCCCTTATCCAAAGAAGCAATCCGAGGATAACTCACACAGTTGAAATAATGATGGTTCATATTATTGTGTCAATAAGTCTATTACTAGTCAAGTTGTTAATCATTGGGTGTAAGGTTGTTAATCATTAGGTTTAAGTTGTCCTGAGTACTTGTTAGCCAGTACTTTCACCAAGTAATCCATAACAGCGGAAAACACGGCTTCTCGAGAAGATTATCCCCGCAGGGTTGCACCAATTTGGCCGTACACGTATGAATAACCCGCCAGATGGGATGCCTCCCACCAAGCGGGGCACTCAACACAACTCAACTCTTCTTCGCATCAAGCCCAAAGCACCTTGGGCGCACGGCTAATCGAGCCCAGAAGAAAATGGACCCTCATAGCACTCTAAGACCGTGTCCCCCTATATGCCGACTACAAAAGTTCCACCCGGGTACCAAGGGCTCGCAAGATCATGCATGCAGCAAATGGAAAACCCGAACTAAATGAGGCGATTTGGACGAGATGCGAATCAAGTCAAATTGAGGGGGGCGCCCATACTCGCTTCCCACATGCGGGTAGTGCGCTCATCATGGATCAGTAGACAAGACCCTTTTCCTATTAGGGTCGACACTAGCAGGCCTCAAAACCACAAAGGGCCTCCTGCCGGTGCCTTATCATCAAATTATTATTTAACAATAACATTAGCATGATTGATTGATTAAACATCGAGCCCCCAGAACATAATAACAATATAGTAACTGAAAGTAATGGGTAACAGACTCGAGCAAAACAACCTAAGCATGCTAGTAAGACACTGGCTCAATCAATGGGGTTGTAGGAGTGGTGGTGAGGCAATATCAGGGTTAAGGGATTCATGTGATAGGTTCGTAGCATAAACAACTACTACTAAGGCTAGCAGAAATAGACAACGGAAAGTATCGGTAACCAATGTTGAAAGGAACACAATGGTTCATGTGAGTGATAACTTGCCTGCAAAACCCAGTAGCCTGGTACTGAGCTAACTCCTTAGAAGGGGTGTCGTAAGTATCGTCGGTCTCAACGTCGTCGTGTATCCGAGAAGAAGCAAACAAACAATGCAGAAAGATAAACAATCAATAACATGGCATAGTGCACAAACATGGGATGATGCATGACCATTTAATTGATGCATCAGAAATAAACTAGTTGACAAGATAACAGCATGATTAAATGGACCCACATGCAATTTGGATTGCACATGAAAAGCCCATGAATTATGGTTGAATTAATTGTTTTACAACTAAGCAACATGTGGAAGTGGATTAGCATGATGCATGGATGAGGAAAACAGAAAAATAACAACAATAGAACCAATTGGAAATAAGGTTTACCAAGTTTAGAAATTCATTTATTAAGTTTTGGAATTTTGGTTTCTTAAAGGTGCCACACAAGCATTTGTTGTTTTCATCAAGTTAAATTGTTCAAAACAGATAACAAAGTTTATATTTGATAAGAACACACAATTTTGGGTGGATTACATGTTTCACTTGTTGAAAAAGGATTTTCAAATAAATTATTTATGAATTAAACAAGTTTAAGCAAGAATTAAATGAATTTAATTCAAACATGAAGTTATTTGAATTTTTATTTGTGCAAAACATTGAGTGAAGTTCATATTTGAGAATGTTATGCTTTTATGGTTTGAAAACATATTTTATATGTCCCAAAAGAATTTGTTTTGATCAAGCTATAAATTTGACAATATTAAATGATTTAAACAAGGTTTAAATCATTTAACCAATTTTAATTATTCAAAACATGAAACAAATTTTATATTTGGAAAGGTGGTTTAATTTTGCATGGAAAACATATTTCATTTGTTGAAATTGGATTTAAAATGAGCAAGTTATTATTTTGGCAATTTTAAATGCAATAATTAAGAAACAGTTGTTTTCAGCAATTTAAATTATTCAAAACAGCAAACAAAATTTATATTTGGAAAGTACATGAAAAGTTGATTGGAAAACATATTTCATTTGTGGAATTTGGAATTTTTATGCTCAAGTTATGAATTTTGCAAGTTTAAGTGAATTTAACAAGAATTCAAACGTTTCACCAATTTAAAATATTCAAAACAGTAAACAAATTTATATTTGGATAGAACATTCAATTTGGGACAGAAAACATATTTTAAAAGTTAAAATTGGAGTTGGGATGAATTTCTTATGTATTTTACAAGTTAAGGTGCAAATCTGCCATTTTTTTAGCTGCTAGGGACTTAGAAAATATTTTCCAGGGGCTAGAATTAATTACCAGGGGCCTATGTGTGATTTTGTGAAGTTGCTGTGACCAAAACATTGGAAAATAAAAATTTGGTTTTATTTGGGAGAGGGGGGACTCGAACCCCTCCCCTTCTGCTTCATGCGCACAAGGGAAACCAGATGGGCTGCGCTGCTGTTTGTGTTAGGAGAGGGAAAACGGGGGGAATATGTTGCAGTTGCGGGTTAACTGAACCTGTCCATGTACAGGACTCTGTAACTCGACAGGGCGGAAAGGGACGAACGCCGGCGGCCATCTCCGGGGCGGTGGTCGCTGTGGGGCGGCGTGGGGTGGCCGGAGATGGAGGAGATGAGGGAGGGGAGTAGAGGGGAAGCGAGGGGAGGTCTCACCTCGATGGCCTCGAGCAGGAGGGGGTCGGGCGGACAGAGAGCAGGTGCAGCGGACAGGGAGGCGAGGGCCCCTTGGGGCGGAAGGCGGCGGCGGCTCCGGCCATCCCCGCCCGTGCCGAGGGAGGAGAAGGGAGCCCGCGGTGAGGGCTTTCCATTCCCGCCCTCACCGCAGCCGGAGGGGGCCCAGGCGGCCGGCGACCACCGGAGGAGGAGAAGGATTCCTGTTGAGTTTCAGCTACAGAGGGAAGAAATACAGAGATGAGGGAGATGGAGGGGAGGAAGAGGATGGCGGCTATGGAGGATGGAAGAGGGGACTAGGGTTAGGCTAGGCAGAGGGGAGGAGGCCAGTTTTAAGGGGGCTTGAGCTTGGTACGGCTGGCCATCGGGTGGAGGAGGAGGTGATCGGGTGGTGCTGATGGGTTCGTACAGAAAGATGACGACAGGGGGAGGAAGACGACAAGGGGGCAAAGGGGTATGGGCCCAAAGGGAGTAGGTTGGGCTGGGCTTCGTTTCTCTCCCCCTCTGTGAACGTTTTCCTTTTATTATTTCTTCTGTTTTATTTTTTTTGCAAAAGGTTTAGGAAGAAAAGAGGGTTTTGGGGTTGCAAAAATATTAGAAAAAATTTGGGTTAGCTTTTTAATGGATTGCTAACCAAATGCAAATTTGGAAATTCAAATTAATTGAATTATGGTGTTGTTTGTAATTTAAATCAAATTGGGATGAATTTTATTATTAATTACATTCTTTGAAACAAAATTTTAAATGGCATGAACCTTGGAGTTTGAAATAGAAACAACAAATTAGAATGTTTGGTAATTTGCACATATTCAATTGGGGTGTTGTTTGATGATTTGAATTTGAGTTTTGAATGCAATTTATATTAGCTGGATTATTAAATAACAAATAAGAGTTGAGCTTTTTATTATTTCATGGAAACAAATGGAAGTGTTAATTGAACCATTTTATTTGGAGAGTTTTGTTTTGCAATTTCATAACTTTCAACAAGGGTTGTTGTTTGGAAGAAAATCATAATTGAATTTGAAAAGGGTTTGGTTATTGGATGCATTTTTATAGAAACAAAACAACAATTTTGAGATCACACTTTAATGGAAACAATTGATTGTTTTGATTTGAAATATGATTTTGGAAATTGTAACATCACAAGGATGAAACAAAAAGGTTTGAATTTTGGTTTGAAATTCAAATAGAAAACAAAGGAAAACAAATGGAAACAGTTGGAAAACAAAAGGAAAACAAGCAAAACAATTGCAATCAACATGATGCCATGATGCAAAACATAAAATAACAGAGAGCAAAACATTCTAATGGCTATTTTTCATACTTGGGATGTTACATCTTCGATCTTGGCTTCCTTCGTGGCGGGCATGTTCTTCACATACAGGAAGGATTTCTGCCACTTGCGGACAGAATCCAAGCCCTTGATGCAAGGGTGGTTGGTTCCCGTCCGCTGCACCATCATGGCGCTGCCGGTGTCGGTTGTCCGGCTGCTGGCGGCCGCCCCGTCCTTCTTGCCTTGGCTCTGTTGGCGGAAGAAGAAGTACTTCGACCACGTCTCCGTCATGGGGCGAACGACGAGGTAGGCTTCGCACACCACGGCGTGGTAGGAGAGGAAGACGACGGCGTTGGGAGGCAAGTGGTGCATCTGGAGACCGTAATGGTCGAGAAGAGAACGGAGGAAATTGGAGGCAGGAAGGCCGAATCCCCGCGCGAAGTGCGCGAGGAAGACGACGTGTTCGCCCTCCTGCGGTGACGGAACGATCTCGCCGTCGGACGGCCGGCAGCGAACACCGGGAGGAACCCTCCGGGTGTTCACGAGCCACTGGCAGTCCTCCGCGGTGACGTCGGAGCCCGCCCAGCCGGTGCGAGCACTCTCACCGGGAGCCATGGCAGCGAGCAGAAAGACTGGAGAAGTTTGGAAGAGATTGGTGGAGTGGACAAGCCCGCGGCGGCGCAAAGAGTTGCGCGGCGGCGGAGAGCTCTGAGACGGCGGAGGTTCGAGGAGGCAGAAGGGGAAAGTGAAGCGGAAGGAGAAGGGGAAGTTACCGTGGGGGTATTTATACCGCACCACGGATTACCGTTACGATTGGGAGTAGTGGGATCAATCGTGGCAATAAATCGTGCGGCGTGGGGTCTGTGGCCGGTTAGAAACGCACACAGCGCGGAACGCGCGCGTAACGGCCGCATTAGATCCCACGACGAGATCGTGGGCGATTACTGCGCATGATGGGACATTACGAGGTCGTGGGCCCGCTCCGTGAAAACTGGGCGCGTGGCCTGTCAGGTCCTGGGCAGCGAGGCGTCATGGTCATGGATGCGTGACACGTGCCCAGTTGCAGCACGGAAAGCCGGATTGTGCTCTGCGCTGCAGAGATTCGATTGAAGAAATTCCCTAAGTCTTTTTACTCGGTTACAAAGAAGGAGGCTAGCTCTATTCGGAAGAGAGGAAACTCAAGGTACTCTTCAAAGTGCTACTCGGAGGTTTTACTCGGCATATTGAGGTTCAAGGGCAAGGTTGCCAAGCTTGGTTTTAAGCTGGCAGGGCCCAGTGAACAAGTTCGCAGGGCTCTACCAGCTTTGGGGACTGCTGTCGGGGGGTTACCCCCGAGTAGGGTAAAGGCAAGTGGTAAAGGCAACAGTTAGAAGAGAAGTTTGGTCGAGTAGCCGCCTACCCGGTACTTGCTACCGGGTCGACTGCTACTCGGTCTCACGAAAAGATGACCAGAAGGAGATATCAAGCAAGTTATATCTGTTCGAGTAGGAGAGTTGGTCCGAGTAAGATTGGCGGGAATCTACTCGGTCCAGAAGTCAAAGGAGCCGTTCTGACACGGATCCCGCGTATCCCGGGTCCGTACTTGGCACTGTTCACAGCACTGTTCATCTGGGGACGGCGTGCCTGACAGCGACAGTCTGTCAGCAGGGCGTCGCAGAATAGAGGGGGACCTACTCTGTGTTCGCACAGTGATAACAGACTGGTTACTTGGTTTTGCCCAACGACTTTCTGCATCAGGACAAGCTTAGAAGCCAAAGCTGTCAGCGGGAACTCGGAAGAAGGACGGTGTGCACACTATGTCGACACTTGTTATATTTGGCTGTATCCGGCAGGGCACCGGGTATATAAGGTGCCCAGCCGCCTCCTGCGCGAGGGACGATGCTTCACACGTTCACAAGGGACACTTCACACGTAGAGATTCTTGACCTAATCCTACCCGGAAAGAGAAGAGTGGCTACTCGGTAGCAAGAACATTTGTACTGTGGCTACTCGGTGAGACACCAGAATACATAGAGAAAGGCAGGAGTAGGGGTTTTACCTCCTCACGAGGGCCCTGAACCTGGGTAGATCGTGTTGTTTGCAGTGTTTGACCATCACCTCACGTGGCTACACGTCCCGTGATCCCTCCCCGAGCACCTCCAGCGTCCTTCGTCCCCACATCTTTAGCCATCCTATGGCATCTGCCGTGACACCACCACGACACTACGCATGCTAGTAAGACACAGGCAACAAGCAATGGGGTATAGGTGTGGAGGTGAGGCTATATCAGGGTTACATGATAACATGTGATAGGATCGAACACAAGCAACGAATCTTAAGGCTAGCAGGATAGACAACGGAAAGTATCGGTATCCAGTGTGGAAAGGAACACAATGGTTCATGTGAGTGAATACTTGCCTGCAAACTCAGTAGCCTGGTACTGGGCTAACTCCTCTGAAGGGGTGTCGTAAGGCTCGTCTGTCTCAACGTCGTCGTCTATTCGAGGAGAAGCAAACAAACAACGCAGAGAGACAAACAATCAATAACATGGCATAATGCACAATCATGGGATGATGCATGACCATTTAATTGATGCATCAAAAATAAACTAGTTGACATGGTAACATAACATAATTAAATGGACCCACATGCAATTTGGATTGCATATGGAAAGCCCATGAATTATGGTTGGAATCATTGCTTTACAACTAACCAACAGGTGAAAGTGGATTAGCATGATGCATGCATGAGGAAAACAAAAAGAAAACAACCATAGGAACAATTTAAAGTAAGGTTTACCAAGTTTGGAATTTTATTTATTAAGTTATGAAATTTTGTTTTCTTAAAGGTGTTACACAAGCATTTGTTGTTTTCACCAATTTTAATTGTTCAAAATAGATAACAAAGTTCATATTTGGAAAGAACACAAAATTTTAGGTGGAATACATGTTTCAATTATTGAAAAAAAGGAATTAAAATGAATTACTTATGAATTAAACAAGTTTAACAAGATTTAAATGAATTTAATTCAAGTATGAATTTATTTGAATTTTTTATTTGTTCAAAACATTAAACCAAATTCATATTTGAAAGGTTTATACTTTTCTGGTTTGAAAACATATTTTATAAGTTCAAAAATAATTTAATTTGAGCAAGTTATGAATTTAGCAATTTTAAATGATTTAAACAAGGTTTAAATTATTTACCCAAATTTAATTATTCAAAACATGAAACAAATTTTATATTTGAAAAGGTGGTTCAAAATGGCATGGAAAACATATTTTATATGTGACAATTGAATTAAGTTTGAATT
Source organism: Alopecurus myosuroides (assembly GCA_028641055.1). Classification (NCBI taxonomy): domain Eukaryota; kingdom Viridiplantae; phylum Streptophyta; class Magnoliopsida; order Poales; family Poaceae; genus Alopecurus; species Alopecurus myosuroides. The sequence continues at coordinate 49,112 of JAPCYS010001259.1, forward strand.
AGTTATGAAATTAACCAAATTTAAAAGGAGTTGTTTGAATTTGAATTTTGAAACCATTTGAAATGTTCAAAACAGAAAACAAATGCTTTAAATAGGTAGAGAATTAAATTTGGTTCACATATTCATTTATTTTATTTGAAGTTGTAATTCAAAAGTTATTTGTGTTTTGATTCTAGGGACTATTCTGTAAAATAAAAGGACTGAAAATTAAAAAGAAAAGGGGCCAGCACGTTTTACGCCGTGCAGTGACCCAATCTGGGCCACTGACAGTGGACCCTGGCCACGGTGGCAGCGTGTGTGCGCGCGTGGAGGCACGCGTGGCCACCACTGCCTATGGCAGGTGGCCCCTGCCTGCCCGCGTGGCAAATGGTAAAAAGGTGGGGGATTTTATCGCGCTGGCGGGGCTCGAACCCGCGACCGCGGACGCGCAAGCAGTGCGCTGAACCACTGCAGTAGCTGCTGCGTTCATTGACAGTAGCAAGGCGCGGGGAGGTTAAGGTTCAGGTACGGGTTTTTTTTTTAACTGAAACTTGCAGGTGCAGTTTCTGAACCAGCGACAGAGGAGCGGGGGTCACCGGCGGCGAGCCGCTGCGGTGTGCGCTTGCTGAACGTGCCGTGGATGCGTGCATGTGCTGCGTACAAGGGGCGTGTGCTCGCGACCGTTTGCAGAGAGGAGGGAGAAGAAGAAGGTGGAGCTCACCTCCGAGGAAGGGGAAGCAGAGGCTCGGGGCGGCCGGCGACGTCGAGGACGGCGGCAGCGATGGAGCGGCTCCCCGAGGATGCTGTGGTGTCGAGGGGGTCGAGGAGGCGACGGGGAATCGATTCCCGCTGCTAGCCAGAGCGAAGGAGGGGCATGGCGGCGGCGATCGTCGTCGATTCAGAGGTGGCGGTGCTCGGAATTCAGAGGCAGAGAGGGAGCCGAGCAGAGAGAGGAGGAATGGCGACGGCGGCGCGAGGGGAAAAGGAGGGAGAAGGGTTAGGGCTAGCAGGGAGCTCGAGGTTAGGGCTTATAAGGGAGAATGGGACGCGCGGTGGCCGTCTGCTCCTTGCTCTGTTGACGTGGACAGCGGCATCGCGCTGCCGTACGAAGGCAGGAGAAGGAGGGGGTAACAGGCCGGTTTGGTGGGCTGGGCCTGCTGCCTCCCTCTGTGTTTAATTTTTTTTGTTTTTCCTTTTTCTGTTCTGTTTTTTTTTTGCTGAAAAGAAATAGGAAGAAAAGGGAGGTTTTTTGGTGGTTAGAAAAAATTAGGAAAAATTTGTTATAGGTTAGGCATTACAGAAACATCATTGTACAACTTTTGTTTTCCAACAAAATTTAAATTATGTTGCTGTTTGAAATTTGGTTGCATTTGAAAGAATTTTGATATCAAATGAATAATTAAAAAGAAACACTTAAATAGTTTGAACCCTCAAATTATTTGAAACAAATGATGGAAGTGTTTTGTAATTTTCCATAAATTTCAAATGGTTGCTGTTGGAATTGAATTTGAAATTAAATTTGAATTATTAAAAGAACCAATTAATAGTTTGAGCTTTCTATTTGATGGAAACAAATGTCTGTTTTATTTGAATATTTCTATCTGAAAATTGTGACAGCACAAGTATGAAACAAATATTTGAATTTGGTTTGAAAATTCAAATAGAAAACAAAGGAAAACAAATGCAAACAAATGGAAAACAATTGGAAAACAAATGCAATGATTAAGATGCCATGATGCAAAACATAAAATAACAATTAGCAAACATTCTAAAGGTGATTTTCATACTTGGATGTTACAAAACGCCCCCCTTGAAGGAATCGCGCCCCGAGATTCCTATTGAGAAGTGAAAAGGTCCGGATACTTCTTGCGAAGATCCTCTTCGGTCTCCCACGTTGCCTCTTTATCGGAATGATGGGACCACTGCACTTTCAAGAACTTGGTGCTCTTGTTGCGAGTCTTACGCTCGGTCTCATCGAGAATTCGAACAGGGTGCTCCTCATAAGAGAGATCTTCTTGCAGTTCAATGGAATCATGATCAACTGCACGATCTGGATCTTTGAAACACCTCTCGAGCTGTGACACGTGAAACACATCGTGCACCTTGGATATTTTTTCTGGAAGTTCAAGACGATAGGCATTTTCCGCACGCCTTGAGAGAATGTTGAACGGACCAATGTATCTTGGTGCAAGCTTTCCTTTCACACCAAAACGATGAGTGCCTCTGAGGGGAGTTACACGGAGATATGCTTTGTCACAAGGTGCATAGATCATATCCCTGTGCTTGCTGTCATAGTAGCTTTTCTGACGAGACTGAGCAATCTTGAGATTTTCACGAATGATGCGAACTTTCTCTTCGGCTTCCTTAACAATGTCAGGGCCTAAGAGTGAATGTTCACCAGCTCCAGACCAATTGATTGGACTCCTGCATCTGCGGCCATAGAGAGCTTCAAATGGTGCCATGCCTAGGCTTGCCTGGAAGCTGTTGTTGTAGGAGAATTCAGCATATGGAAGGCATTCCTCCCATTTCAAGACAAAGGAGATACCACATGCTCTGAGCATATCCTCGAGAATCTTATTGACTCTTTCGACTTGCCCTTGAGACTGAGGGTGATAAGCTATGCTGAACAGAAGTTTGGTGCCCAATGCTTCTTGAAAGCTTTTCCAGAAATGAGAAGTGAAGATGCTTCCACGGTCTGAGCTTATTTCCAATGGAACACCATGGAGAGGAACAATCTTTGCTGTGTAGAGCTCTGCTAACTGGCTAGCTGAGATTGTTTCTTTGACAGCAAAGAAGTGAACTACTTTAGTGAGATGATCAATAACAACGAAGATTGCATCGTTGCCCTTCTTGGACTTTGGAAAACCAGTGACGAAGTCCATTTCAATCATGTCCCACTTCCACTCAGGGATTTTCAGTGGTTGGAGTAGACCGGCTGTTTTCTGATGGACTGCCTTAACACGTTGACAAACGTCGCATTCAGAAACGTATTGAGCAATTTCACGTTTCATGCCAGGCCACCAATACAATGTCTTGAGATCCTGGTACATCTTTGTACTACCAGGGTGTATGGAGAGAGGAGTTTCATGAGCATCCTTGAGAATGACATCTTTGAGACTTTGAACTTGAGGAACTGCAATGCGTCCTTCGAAGAACACAGTTCCCCTGTCATCGATTGAGAAGGACTTAAATTTCTCCTTGCCTTCTTTGATGTGTTCTACCATCTTCTTGATTTCAACATCACGAAATTGTTCAGAACGAATCTTGTCCTCGAGAGTTGGACTGGCTGTCAAGTTTGCAAGATAGCCTTGAGGAACAAGACCAAGGTTCAGCTTCTGAAATTCTTCATGAAGAGGAGGTTGGCTTTCCATGATCATGAGATTATTGCAATACGACTTGCGACTGAGAGCATCGGCCATAACATTAGCCTTGCCTGGAGTGTAAGAAATGGTAAGATCAAAGTCTTTAATCTTTTCAATCCATCTCCTTTGCCTGAGGTTTAGATCTGGTTGAGTGAAGATGTATTTCAGACTCTTATGATCGGAAAAGATTTCAGTGCGATTGCCCAACAAGTATTGTCTCCATTTCTTGAGGGCAAACACAACTGCTGCAAGTTCAAGGTCATGAGTGGGATAATTTTGCTCATGTGCGTTCAACTGACGTGAAGCATAAGCCACAACTTGACGTTCTTGCATAAGAACTGCACCTAGACCTTGGAGAGAAGCATCACAGAATATCTGGAAAGGTTTGGTAGGATCTGGGCCAACCAGAACTGGTGTAGAAGTGAGTTTAGTCTTCAGGAGATTGAAACTTTCATCACATTGTGGATACCAAACGAACTTCTTATCCTTCTTTGTGAGATCAGTGAGAGGTTTAGCAATCTTGGAGAAGTTTTGGACGAAACGACGGCAATAGCTAGCCAAGCCAAGAAAACTCCTTACTTGCTTCACCGTCTTTGGAGGTTTCCAATCAACAATTGCCTTAACCTTTTTTTGGATCAATGGCTATGCCCTTGGCGGAGATGACATGACCAAGGTAAGCAACTTCTGGAATCCAGAACTCACATTTGGAGAACTTGGCATATAGACGATGCTCGCGAAGCTTCATGAGAGTGAGACGAAGATGTTCTTCATGCTCTTCCTCGGATTTTGAGTAGACAAGAATGTCATCGAGATATACCACAACGAACTTGTCGAGGTATTCATGGAAGACAGAATTCATGAGTCGAGAGAAAGTCGCCGGTGCATTGGTGAGACCAAAGGACATGACGGTGAATTCATATAGACCGTAGCGAGTGGTGAAAGCTGTTTTTGGAATATCCTCTTTTCTGATCTTTATTTGATGGTAACCCATTCTCAAGTCCAACTTGGAGAATATTGAGGCTCCAGCAAGTTGAGCAAAAAGATCATCGATGCGAGGAATTGGATACTTGTTTTTGATGGTTTTCTCGTTAAGAGGACGATAGTCAACAACGAGTCTCTTTGTGTGATCCTTCTTCGCAACGAACAGAGTTGGGCAACCCCAAGCCGAGGAACTAGGTTGAATGTAACCTTTTTCCATGTACATATCGATTTGCTCCTTTAACAGTTTCAGTTCAGGAGGAGCTATCTTGTATGGATGCTTAGAGATTGGAGCAGTACCTGGCTCAAGCTCGATCACGAACTCAACAGCTCTGTCCGGAGGCATCCCTGGCAACTCTTCTGGAAAGACGTCAGGGAATTCGCAAACCACCGGAACATTTTCAAGTGAAGGTAGAGGTTTTGCATCGAGGTTGCATAGCTGAAAGGAACTTGATTCATTTGGAGAATAGACTATCTGGCCAGAGGGGTGGAACAGAGTTATTGACTTCTGAGCACAGTCAATTCTAGCTTTATTGGCTTTCAGCCAATCCATACCAAGAATGACATCAATGTCAGAATTGCCAAGCAGTATGAGAGAAGCAAGGAATATGTGGCCTCCAATTAGAATTTGATTTTTGTTACTGATCTTGGAAGTTTGCATAGTTGCTCCAGGGGAGTTTACCACTAGCGGGGAACCCAAACCAACAAAAGGGAGTTTAATTGTTGTCGCAAAGATCTTTGACACGAAAGAATGTGATGCTCCGGTATCAAACAACACTTTAGCTGGAATAGAATTTACGGGAAATGTACCGAGAACGACGTCAGGAGCTTCCTCAGCTTTGTCGATCTTGACATGATTCACCCTTGCGGTCCTCCCGACAGGCCTGTTGTTGGAGTTGAAGGCTTTAGGCGGGGGAGCACGCACCATTGCCTGGTTTGTGTTGGGACGAGGTGGTGGTGGAGGTAGCTGCCTCTGCGTGCACTTGTCGGCGTAGTGCCCCGTCTGATTGCATTTGTAGCAAGTGACGACGCGAGGAGGCCCTGGCCTTGGCTGCCCCATTGAAGCCCTCTGATCATGCATCTGAACAGGGTTGGGTGGGCGGGGAGTGAAGCCTGGAGAAGCTTGGGCATATGGAGCCCGAGTGACGGCACCATTTGGCACCCAGATGCGGCGCTTCTGCGGAGGGGTGGTCATGTTGGAGGAAGAACCACCCTCACGCGAGTGCTTGCGAGACTCCTCGAACGCCTTGCGCCCATTTTCTTCATTGAGCGCGGTGTTAACGAGCTCCTCGAAGTTGTTGGCCTTGATATTGGTGAGGGCGTACTTGAGTTCCGGGTTAAAACCTCTGTGGAACCTTGCCATCTTCTTAGCCTCAGTGGACACCTCGTCTCCAGCGTATCGAGCGAGGCGATTGAACTCACACTGATAGCCGATGACGTCCAGCTTGCCCTGCTTGAGTGAGCAAAACTCTTCATGCATCCTTTCCATGAGACCATCTGGAATGTGGTGCTTCAGGAAAGCTTCCTTGAAACAACCCCAGGTGATTGGATAGCCAACTCTCATGGTCTGGTAGTTTTCCCACCAAGTAGCTGCCTGACCCTTCAGCAGATAGGAGGCATACTTGACCTTGTCTTCCTCAGCAACGTGAGCAATCTCCACAGCTTTGGCTATCTCACGGATCCAGTCATCAGCATCCAGAGGCTCGCGTGTTGCCACGAAAGCTCTCGGACCCAGACTGAGGAACTCCTTGATGCTGACCCGTGGGGCATTCTGGTTGTTGTGCTGGTTAGTCTGAAACTGGGCCATCTGTGCCATGACTTGGGTCATCTGAGTCAACAGCTCCGTGATTGGCGGTGGCTCAGGCGGGTTGTTCCTTGTTGGCGGCATCCTGAATGGAAATGCATTTTAGCACAACAATAGAAAAGGATAGACTTGGAAACCGAAAGAGAGATTATTCCGACGCATGAATAGATAACCAACAGGTACATCATCACATGTTCAAATACATCAGAATATCCAACACACAATAAATGGTTCAAATTACAAAGGATAACTAAACATAGCTAAGAATGGATACATCGATACTCCCATGCTCATCACGCAGGACGGTGACTAGGAGTACGGCGAGAGGTACGGTGAGGAGCACGCCCACGAAAGTAGGTAGAACGATGATCCACATAGATCTGACGTGGTCTGAGAGCGACTATAGGTGTGGTGAAGTACATAGCGTCGACTCCCTGTGCTCCAAAGCGAGGAATCCCAGTGTAACCAGCACCGAGGTTGAGGAGTGGACCTCTGATCGGCTCGTAACCTCCAGCATTTGGCAGACGACGACCAACTGGCTGATCGAAACGTGCAAAGCGCTCATCTCCAACAAAGTCTGTGGTGTAAGTCGCTAGACGAGTCAAAGCAAGGTAGAGCTGCTCCCTGACTGAAGCCAACTCCTGAGATAGTGTGCTGGCAACTGCGTCACTGTGCCTCACAAACTGAGCGGTGGTGTGCAACCTGGAGTTATCATGCTCGTAGACATCCAAGTTATCGTAGAGAGTGAAGTGAGCTCCCTCCGAAGTGATGTAACCACGAGGGATGTGGCGATAGATAGAATCGTCAAATCCCCAGTAGTCAGCACGAAGGACGGTGAGACTCACATAAGCTACCTGCTGCACAGCCATATCCACTGTGGAACCTACTGCCTCGTAGCGGTGGACTACGCTCATGCCATCATCTGACAGAATGTAGACGATAGCCTGGTAGTAGGTCTGGTCAAACTCCCGCTGCTGCTCGTAGACCTGGTACTCTGGTGCCCAACGGAACCCCAGATAAGTGACCATGTCCCTCAGTATCTCCGGATAACCGGCAGTGCTCTCGCAACGAGTCATACGAACCACCTGCGGGTAGAACCTGAGATCCATCTGCAGATGATCGGGGAAGTTTTGATTAGACGCCGGTAGAAGAATTGAAGTGGAAAGCAACAACAAGGTTTCAACGGACGAAAAGGATGTTGAGAAGAACAGGATATCGAAGCAACATTTGGGAAACACGAGACCAAACACTCCTGAGGTACTACGGAAAACCCATCCGGGCTTCTAAAGGATCAATATCTACTGCTTAAGGAATAGAGGATCTGCTTCCGGGGCTTACACGCCTCCGTTCTCAATCATGAGTAGGCAACATGATAAATCATGTTACAACCACCTCCATTCCTATGGTCTAGTAGATATAACTATCCTAGAGAAACCAGGATACGTGAAATCCTAACTTGAAAGTTTAGGTGAGAAGAGAAAACAACGTTGCACTTCCTTACCAGAAAAGGGGTGGGTGGGTGGGGAAAGAAATAAAAGAACAGAATTCCTACTCTCACGTTTCATTTTTCCTATATAGCTACAAAATAGTTTCTAGACTCAACTGCGACCAGTAAAAGGGATCCTACAGTCAGACATGCTCTGATACCATTTGTCGCACCCGGACTTCTAGAGGATACTCACAGCCCGCTAAATAGTAGAACAAATGGCTTACGGGGCATACCGGCACCCGCATCTCAATATGAGCAGGCCAACACGTAAATGTGTGACAACCATTCTCTACTATCCATCGTCTGCGCAAACCATCCCATCGAAATCAGGACACTTCCGTTGACGTACTTCATAACATACACACATGGTACGTCAACGGCATTAGAACAACTGATGTCACAACATATCTCTAAGACACAAAAGATTGAAATAAGTTGCAAATAGCTCTCACTAGAGCAGAGATAGCAAATACAATCATCCAGAGGACACATGTCCCAACAATTCATCATAACATCACAGCGGAAGCATCCAAAATGTCTGAGTACAGACAAGATCCAAATAGGCCTAAGAGGCCGAGAATGAAAGGAAAACGGAGCCCATCCACGATGTCTCGGATCCTGCCCGGGTCCGCTATCTACTCGTCAGCAGCCTCGTCATACTCCACATAGTAGCCACCATGGGGATCCTCGGAAATATAGTCTGCGGAAACCACAGCCCCAAAGGGGTCAGTACATAAACGTACTGGCAAGAAAGACTCACAAGATACCAAAGTGTACCCGGCAACACCAAGTACAGATGCTTTGGGTTCAACGGAAGAATAGGTGATACAAAAGATGCGCCAGCGGGCTGCACTAACCAACTACAGAGACTTGCTACAACTTCCGGCTAACAGAAAGAAGATAAGGTAGCGTATCGGAACCAACTAACAACTAACTCCAAACAAACCCATCCTGGATCTCGCCCCTTATCCAAAGAAGCAATCCGAGGATAACTCACACAGTTGGATTAATGATGGTTCAGGTTATTGTGTCAATAAGCCTATTACTAGTCAAATTGTTGATCATTAGTGTAAGTTGTTCTGAGTACTTGTTAGCCAGTACTTTCACCAAGTCATCCATAACCGCGGAAAACACGGCTTCTCGAGAAGATTTAACCCTGCAGGGGTGCACCAATTTGGCCGTACACGTAAGAATAACCCGCCAGATGGAATGCCTTCCACCAAGCGGGGCACTCAACACAACCCAACTCTTCTTTGCATCAAGCCCAAAGAACCACGTGCTATGCGAGCGCGGCTAATCGAGCCCCCACGAAGAAAAGGGGGACCCTCATAGCACTGGAAGATCACGCCGCCCTAAATGCCGACTACAAAAGTTCCACCCTGGCCTCGGGTTCGTACCTGCATATGCGTGCATCAAATGGAAAGCCCGAACTAAGTGTGGCGATTTGGACGAGATGCGAATCGAATCAAATTGAGGGGGGCGCCCATACACGCTTCCCACATGCGGATAGTGCGCTCATCATGGATCAGTAGACAAGACCCTTTTCCTAATTAGGGTCGACACTAGCAGGCCTCAAAACCACGCCGGGCCTCCTGCCGGTGCCTTATCATCAAATTATTATTAACCATAACATTAACAGGATTGTTGTTTAACATCGAGCCCCAGAGCATAATAAAAATATGGTACAGAAAGTAACGGGTAACAGACTCGAGCAGAAACAACCCTAAGCATGCTAGTAAGACACAGGCAACAAGCAATGGGGTATAGGTGTGGAGGTGAGGCTATATCAGGGTTACAGGATAACATGTGATAGGATCGAACACAAGCAACGAATCTTAAGGCTAGCAGGATAGACAACGGAAAGTATCGGTATCCAGTGTGGAAAGGAACACAATGGTTCATGTGAGTGAATACTTGCCTGCAAACTCAGTAGCCTGGTACTGGGCTAACTCCTCTGAAGGGGTGTCGTAAGGCTCGTCTGTCTCAACGTCGTCGTCTATTCGAGGAGAAGCAAACAAACAACGCAGAGAGACAAACAATCAATAACATGGCATAATGCACAATCATGGGATGATGCATGACCATTTAATTGATGCATCAAAAATAAGCTAGTTGACATGGTAACATAACATAATTAAATGGACCCACATGCAATTTGGATTGCATATGGAAAGCCCATGAATTATGGTTGGAATCATTGCTTTACAACTAACCAACAGGTGAAAGTGGATTAGCATGATGCATGGATGAGGAAAACAAAAAGAAAACAACCATAGGAACAATTTAAAATAAGGTTTACCAAGTTTGGAATTTTATTTATTAAGTTATGAAATTTTGTTTTCTTAAAGGTGTTACACAAGCATTTGTTGTTTTCACCAATTTTAATTGTTCAAAATAGATAACAAAGTTCATATTTGGAAAGAACACAAAATTTTAGGTGGAATACATGTTTCAATTATTGAAAAAAAGAATTAAAATGAATTACTTATGAATTAAACAAGTTCAACAAGATTTAAATGAATTTAATTCAAGTATGAATTTATTGAATTTTTTATCTGTTTAAAACATTAAACCAAATTCATATTTGAAAGTTTTATACTTTTCTGGTTTGAAAACATATTTTATAAGTTCAAAAATAATTTAATTTGAGCAAGTTATGAATTTAGCAATTTTAAATGATTTAAACAAGGTTTAAATTATTTACCCAATTTTAATTATTCAAAACATGAAACAAATTTTATATTTGAAAAGGTGGTTCAAAATGGCATGGAAAACATATTTTATATGTGACAATTGAATTGAGTTTGAATTAGTTATGAAATTAACCAAATTTAAAAGGAGTTGTTTGAATTTGAATTTTGAAACCATTTGAAATGTTCAAAACAGAAAACAAATGCTTTAAATAGGTAGAGAATTAAATTTGGTTCAGTATACATATTTCATTTATTTTATTTGAAGTTGTAATTCAAAAGTTATTTGTGTTTTGATTCTAGGGACTATTCTGTAAAATAAAAGGACTGAAAATTAAAAAGAAAAGGGGCCAGCACGTTTTACACCGTGCAGTGACCCAATCTGGGCCACTGACAGTGGACCCTGGCCACGGTGGCAGCGTGTGTGCGCGCGTGGAGGCACGCGTGGCCACCACTGCCTATGGCAGGTGGCCCCTGCCTGCCCGCGTGGCAAATGGTAAAAAGGTGGGGGATTTTATCGCGCGGGCGGGGCTCGAACCCGCGACCGCGGACGCGCAAGCAGTGCGCTGAACCACTGCAGTAGCTGCTGCGTTCGTTGACAGTAGCGAGGCGCGGGGAGGTTAAGGTTCAGGTACGGGGTTTTTTTTAACTGAAACTTGCAGGTGCAGTTTCTGAACCAGCGACAGAGGAGCGGGGGTCACCGGCGGCGAGCCGCTGTGGTGTGCGCTTGCTGAACGTGCCGTGGACGCGTGCGTGTGCTGCGTACAAGGGGCGTGTGCTCGCGGCCGTTTGTAGAGAGGAGGGAGAAGAAGAAGGTGGAGCTCACCTCCGAGGAAGGGGAAGCAGAGGCTCGGGGCGGCCGGCGACGTCGAGGACGGCGGCAGCGATGGAGCGGCTCCCCGAGGATGCTGTGGTGTCGAGGGGGTCGAGGAGGCGACGGGGAATCGATTCCCACTGCTAGCCAGAGGGAAGGAGGGGCATGGCGGCGGCGATCGTCGTCGATTCAGAGGTGGCGGTGCTCGGAATTCAGAGGCAGAGAGGGAGCCGAGCAGAGAGAGGAGGAATGGCGACGGCGGCGCGAGGGGAAAAGGAGGGAGAAGGTTAGGCTGCAGGGAGCTCGGGGTTAGGGCTTATAAGGGAGAGAGGGACGCGCGGTGGCCGTCTGCTCCTTGCTCTGTCGACGTGGACAGCGGCATCGCGCTGCCGTACGAAGGTAGGAGAAGGAGGGGGTAACAGGCCGGTTTGGTGGGCTGGGCCTGCTGCCTCCCTCTGCGTTTAATTTTTTTGTTTTTCCTTTTTCTGTTCTGTTTTTTTTTTTGCTGAAAAGAAATAGGAAGAAAAGGGAGGTTTTTTGGTGGTTAGAAAAAATTAGGAAAAATTTGTTATAGGTTAGGCATTACAGAAACATCATTGTACAACTTTTGTTTTCCAACAAAATTTAAATTATGTTGCTGTTTGAAATTTGGTTGCATTTGAAAGAATTTTGATATCAAATGAATAATTAAAAAGAAACACTTAAATAGTTTGAACCCTCAAATTATTTGAAACAAATGATGGAAGTGTTTTGTAATTTTCCATAAATTTCAAATTGTTGCTGTTTGGAATTGAATTTGAAATTAAATTTGAATTATTAAAAGAACCAATTAATAGTTTGAGCTTTCTATTTGATGGAAACAAATGTCTGTTTTATTTGAATATTTCTATCTGAAAATTGTGACAGCACAAGTATGAAACAAATATTTGAATTTGGTTTGAAAATTCAAATAGAAAACAAAGGAAAACAAATGCAAACAAATGGAAACAATTGGAAAACAAATGCAATGATTAAGATGCCATGATGCAAAACATAAAATAACAATTAGCAAACATTCTAAAGGTGATTTTCATACTTGGGATGTTACACCTACAACTTGTAACACACCAAGCCCTCTACATCTAGCATGGAGGAACACATTCTTTCCTATCTGTTGAGCGTCACCTTCGAAAGAGAAACTAGACTGCGAGAAGCAAACCCAATTCTTCCATGGCTGGCTGAACCCGAAGGTCGATCATGGAGCTACTACTACATTTTTTTAACCGTACTCCCTCCGTCCACGAATAAGTGTACATCTACTTTTACACTTAGTCAAACTTTTTAAACTTTGACCAAATTTATAGAAAATTGTAGCAATATATATGACATCAAAATGATATGTTTTAAAACTTCGTGTCAAGACAAATCTATTGATATTAATTTGGTGTTATAAATACTAGTAATTTTTCCGATAAAGTTAGTCAAAGTTTAATAAATTTGACCGACGAAAAAGGAAAATGTACAGTTTATCGTGGACGGAGGGAGTAGGCTTTACACTCTTCTTTAAATTAATGAAGCAACAAACGACACTTACAAAGTGCTGAAAGTTCAACTTACAGGCCCGCCACGCACAACAGAACTTGGAGGTCGACGCCTATCGTGGGATAATCACGGCAGACGTTACCGGAGGTAACTTATCTTGGGGCAATTCGACTCTGGTATTTGGGAGAGGGTTTAGCTCAAGGGAAACCATGCTATCAATTGATGTGGTAGCTCTGACAATCAAGTCGCCGAGTCTCCGATCTAGGGTTACAATATCAACTCTCGTATTACAGGGATACTCGAATATCTGGTGAAGCTCTGTTTTCCTGAGCCTAGGAGCCGGTTTATATCTTACCCGGCCCCCTGGCTTCCTATCCAAGGCATACTCGGATTCCTACCCGGTAACCGCATACAAAACCCTAAGTTTCCTAATAGTAACCCTAAAGCCGGGTTACGAGGCCTACACTGCTTCTTGGGCCTTCTAGAAACTCCTCTTCCTTAAGCCGGGTCTTGCGCAGTTCCCTTTGGGCCGGGTTACACCTTGGCGTTAGCATACCGGCTTTCCATCCCTCCATCAGTAGTCCCCAGAATAGCTTGGGCTTCGCGGGATCAACCATGAAGCGCACACTATTCCCTGCAAAATAAGAAACATACAAGTCTATAAAGTACCGGGTTAGAATGCTTTGATAATAGCTAGGCCTAACTCTGTAGGTGGTCCATATAGTAACCCGGCTTTCCCCGAGTCCAGCATTGCTTTCCCGGGTCAACACTCTGAGAAAACACACAAGACCCGGACTCGCATCGCCCGCCTGTCAGTCCAAATTTCACGCTCACGATCTGTTTCGATCCTTTCCGGATTTCTCGTAACGGGCGCCTTCAATGTCTATCCCAAAAAATCCGGCTGAATGATATTTTCCGAAAATTTTGCGATTACCGCCCAACTCCAAGGCACCTTCCCGCTCAACTCCTATAAATAAGCGCCCGGGGGTCACCTTCCAGATCTGCATTTCATTTCCCCCCTTATCTCTTCATCTCCACTTCCCCTCGGCACCCTCGCCTCCAATCTCGAGCCTGTATTGCCGCGCCGCCCACGAGTACAACACCAGAGACGAGCCGCCGCCGTCCGCGCGCCGCACCCGTCCCTGTGAAGCCACCGTTGACCTCCGCCTCCGCGTTCTCGAGCAGCTCACCGGAGAGCCCTAGGGACCACCGCCGTCACGCCATCTGCCACCGCCGTGTTCTCCCCCCGATCCTGCCGGTAAGCCACTTTACTCCATGGATTTCACCTTTAATTTCGCTCGATTAGATTGGATTTGGTTCCGCTCCTAGATGCCTTTTTTGTTTCTTGTTAGTTGAATATTCCACGCCTCGTTCTTCCACAACCAGTGCTTGATCTAGATTCAGTAGCACACCCCACAGCGCATCTCCATCACTTGTAGTCATAATTCTTCCCACAAATTTTTCCGTCTAGATCCAATCTGCCAAGATTTCTCGCAAGTGTTCTTCCGTGAGTCGGATAACGACCATTTTCCGGGTCTCAAGTTACTTATACCCGGCACTTTGTCTTTTTTCTCAGATCACACCCATGGCACCTAAGGCCAGCGCGAAAACGAAGGGCAAACAGCCGGCCAACAAGGCGAAGCCGAGTCAATCAATCTCTACGAACTGGGCGCGATCAACCGTAACCAAGGCCAAGCTAGATGAACTTGCAGAGTCGGGCGTCTTACCCGCTCGGGAAGACATTCACTGGCGTGTACCTGGGGACGAGACTCGGCCTTCCCGGGTCTTGATGAGGTAGTGATCTTCGTAGAGCATGTGATCCGGGGTTTTCGCCCCCCGGGTCACCCTTTCTTCCGCGCATTGCTAGATCATTACAAGCTCTGAATGTTTGATATTGGTCCTAACTCCATGTTGAACATTACTCATTTTATCGTTCTGTGTGAGTCATACTTATGCATTCCTCCGAATCTTTCACTCTTCCTTGAGTTATTCCAATGTAAGCCGTGCCGAGAGAGCGGCGACGGGGCCCTCTTGGTTTGCGGAGGGGTTTCTATCCAGAGACGGAAGAACTCCTTAATGCCGACTCTGAGTCTTAACTCCCACGTCAAACACTGGCAAACGACCTATTTTTATTGCCAGGACACCTCATCAGCCGGTGAAAAACATTTGCCGGGTTTCACCGAAGGTCTCCTCACTCTTTCCGACAATCTCAGCTCCTTTGCTTCTGAGTCGGATAGGCAGTCCATCCAACCCCTCCTCACCAAGCTCGCTGTACTCTCGGCCCAAGGCCTTCTTGGGCTTAACTTAGTCAAAACTTGGGTAACTTTCCGGATCCAACCCAACGCTGTCCGGCCCAAACTTATGTGCGACTACTCTGGGCACGTCACGGATTCCCTTCGTTACTCGTTGAGGAATTACCTGGCCGCGGACGCGAACAAGATAATAAAAAACTTCTTGACCGAGAAACTGGAGGTGATCTGGAATATAGCCGGCCTGGACCCCTACACCCGGGATCACCCGGCTCCAGCAGTAAGATCCGGCCAACAATGGATTTCACCTTTAATTTCGCTCGATTAGATTGGATTTGGTTCCGCTCCTAGATGCCTTTTTTGTTTCTTGTTAGTTGAATATTCCACGCCTCGTTCTTCCACAACCAGTGCTTGATCTAGATTCAGTAGCACACCCCACATCGCATCTCCATCACTTGTAGTCATAATTCTTCCCACAAATTTTTCCGTCTAGATCCAATCTGCCAAGATTTCTCGCAAGTGTTCTTCCCTGAGTCGGATAACGACCATTTTCCGGGTCTCAAGTTACTTATACCCGGCACTTTGTCTTTTTTCTCAGATCACACCCATGGCACCTAAGGCCAGCGCGAAAACGAAGGGCAAACAGCCGGCCAACAAGGCGAAGCCGAGTCAATCAATCTCTACGAACTGGGCGCGATCAACCGTAACCAAGGCCAAGCTAGATGAACTTGCAGAGTCGGGCGTCTTACCCGCTCGGGAAGACATTCACTGGCGTGTACCTGGGGACGAGACTCGGCCTTCCCCGGGTCTTGATGAGGTAGTGATCTTCGTAGAGCATGTGATCCGGGGTTTTCGCCCCCCGGGTCACCCTTTCTTCCGCGCATTGCTAGATCATTACAAGCTCTGAATGTTTGATATTGGTCCTAACTCCATGTTGAACATTACTCATTTTATCGTTCTGTGTGAGTCATACTTATGCATTCCTCCGAATCTTTCACTCTTCCTTGAGTTATTCCAATGTAAGCCGTGCCGAGAGAGCGGCGACGGGGCCCTCTTGGTTTGCGGAGGGGTTTCTATCCAGAGACGGAAGAACTCCTTAATGCCGACTCTGAGTCTTAACTCCCACGTCAAACACTGGCAAACGACCTATTTTTATTGCCAGGACACCTCATCAGCCGGTGAAAAACATTTGCCGGGTTTCACCGAAGGTCTCCTCACTCTTTCCGACAATCTCAGCTCCTTTGCTTCTGAGTCGGATAGGCAGTCCATCCAACCCCTCCTCACCAAGCTCGCTGTACTCTCGGCCCAAGGCCTTCTTGGGCTTAACTTAGTCAAAACTTGGGTAACTTTCCGGATCCAACCCAACGCTGTCCGGCCCAAACTTATGTGCGACTACTCTGGGCACGTCACGGATTCCCTTCGTTACTCGTTGAGGAATTACCTGGCCGCGGACGCGAACAAGATAATAAAAAACTTCTTGACCGAGAAACTGGAGGTGATCCGGAATATAGCCGGCCTGGACCCCTACACCCGGGATCACCCGGCTCCAGCAGTAAGATCCGGCCACTACTTTTTATCCGACTGGCATTTTTCTGGTACAATCACTAACCTTTATCGCTGTGTTTTTATCTCAGGAAGATAGCGCTTTCTGGAAGATTGAGACCCCTCCTCCTTCCGAAAACTCGGAAGAGGACGAGGAGCCAGCTGATACTGATGAGGGTAACATCCGAGTCTCTCTTGTTTCCCTTTCTGTTAACTTTTATCCCAACTTGCTTCAGTTTTCCGACAATATGCTATGTTTTCCAGGACTGGAGGATAAGGAGGAGACCCAATCCGTCGAAAGCAAAGCTGAGCCGGACATTGACGTTGGGACGAAGAGGAAGGCCCGGACAGTTGTATTCAAGGTTCCTTACTCCTCTATTGCCTCCAAACCATATTCATACGCTAACATGTGCGAGCTTAACAAACACTTGATCGACTCGTCGCGCTTGAAGGAACCCGCCCCAGTCAAACGTAGGGTAACTCGGAACTCTCCGGGTGATGATCCTCTTAACCCGGGCATCCCTTCGTCCCCCGTTCGCAAAGCCGGTATTCCCCAAACTCACTCTTCCCATTCTCCTCAAAGATTTCCATCTCCCAACCATCCACTAGCCGGGAAAATCCGGGTCTCACTTTCCCAATCTTTATCAGCCTCGTCCGGGTCTAGCAACGATCTCCCAGCGGATTTCGTCGTGAACATCGGGTAAGTCACCTTTCTTGCTATTCGATACACTAGCTTTTTCCATATCTCTCATTTACCATATGCTGACTGTTTCTTGTTCTCTTTACCAGGGCCAAGGTCACGAGAAGTGACCCGGACGATATGGATGTGGATAACCCGGCGATGGAAGATCCGGAACACACTATGAAGGCCGCGGCTGGCAGCGTTGAAGAAGAAGACCAAGAAGAAAACCTGCTGAAGAACCCGGTCGAGCAGGAGGCCGAGTATCCTATTCCCTCACACAGACCCGGGGGTGATGACGTCGAGGTCCTGGGCGCGAGGATGGGTGATCCCACTCCTGATACCCAGGCGACCCGGGTGTCCCCCCCAAGCAGGGAAGGACTCCACCTCCGAGTAACCAGGCCCCCAGCTCTTCCGGGGTGAAACTTGATGATCTGAACTTTGAAGAAATGCTGGGAGCTCTCTATACCTTGAAAACTGATGAAAAGGGCATTTTGGAAGCCATGGCAGCTAAGCACCAGGTAATTTAACCAACATTGCTTGTATATTCACCTAGTCCCCAAGTTCCGAGTGAACTATGCATAGTTTGCTTGGTACTTTATAACGCTATGATTAATCACACCCGGATATGTCTTTTGTCCGGCTAACATTTCCTTTTCTTTTCTCGCAGGCATACGTGGCCCAATCGGGGGAGATGTTGGCTAAAACCAACAAGCTCCTCGAAGTTGAGACAAAGCTGTGTGAATCGCTGGAAGCTGATGTGGAGAAACTTGAGAAAAATGTGAGAAAGTATAGGAAGAGATCCCACACTGCTGAGGGTGAGCTGAAAAGGCTTTCAGCCCAAATTGCCGATACTTATCGCACCTTGCTTGGTAACAATTTCTAACTGATTAACTATAAGCCGGATTTCGTATTCTTCAAAACACTCGGAATTTCTTACTTTAACCTTTCTGTTACTCTGCAGGGCCGGGTGAGGCGGTCCCAGACGAAGATGATATCGAGAAGTTAAAGACTTTAAAGGCCGTAATCCGGCAACTCTGTGCCGGCACCAAATGGATTTTGCAAGCTATCAAGTGGCCGGGTACCGGGTATTGTGGTTTGTACACCTTGCTTGACGCATGTTCCACCATCCCCGAGTGGATCGACCACTGGAAGCGCTCGTCGTGCCAGGTTGGAGTAACCCGGGGGCTCGCTCTGGCCAAGGCCTACTTTCCCAAACTTGAGCCGGCAAAGCTCGTTGGCGGGTTTCCCGAATTCAACCATGACGGCTCCAAATTTTCTGGTAAGAACTTCAAGGCCATTAATACCGAGGTGCGTCACTCGGCGAGCTTGATCGCCAACAGTCTAGATTTAAGCAAGATTGTTCCGCCTTACGACGCCGAGGACAAGCCAATTCAGTCGGATCTGCCAAAGCCTTTTGACATGCTGGCACGGTGGAAGGCGGAAGCTTCCCAGAGGAAGGAGGAAGCTGCGAAGAAGAAGGCTGAGGCCGATACTGCACCTACCACCTCTACGCCGGTTGTCCCTCCTCCAGCGCGCGCCGGTACTGCTGCTGACCCGGACGCTGGGGCCGAAAAGACCATCGACGAGCAAGTCAAAGACCCGGCTGCCCAGGACAACATTGATGACTCGGCCAAGAGTGCCGAGTAAAGTTTCACCTTCTACCGCTCCAAACACTTCATTCGGCCAATGGGCATTTTGTAATATGCCTGAAACAATTTATCCTTTTAATAGTGCGCCTGTGCACTTTTCGATACAACTTCCTCGGTTTGTAATACACTAAAAACTTAATAGCTTTGGTGGCCCTTCTGGCCTTTCGTATGGATTTGTTATTTCCTAGTCTTGATCTTTTTGTTGCTGTTTTTACGATTTTTGCTGGTTTTCCTTTTGTGAGACTCGGTTTCCGGGTCTCGGGGTTTTTTTGACGAGTGGACTTTATTTTCTAAGTCCCCAAGTCCCCAAGACTCGGATTTTCGGGTTTTAAGCTTGATAGCTAGACAATTTGTTGCTGTTTTTGAAACCCCGAGTCCCCAAGACCCGTATTTCCGAGTCTAAGGGTTTGGCAGTTTCCAAAGAGCAAATTGCGTCTGCTAAGGCCCCAAAACCTAGACTTACTCACATAGGTTTGAAGTTATGCTTAATATGTTGCGAGTTTCCGGCTGTTAACCTTGTACTCTGCA
Organism: Alopecurus myosuroides; assembly: GCA_028641055.1. Lineage (NCBI taxonomy): Eukaryota > Viridiplantae > Streptophyta > Magnoliopsida > Poales > Poaceae > Alopecurus > Alopecurus myosuroides. Next base: position 68,399 of record JAPCYS010001259.1, read on the forward strand.
TAACTTGTGGTTTGGATGACCCTTTTGATCCTCTTTGCTGTAAGCCGGCTTTCGCGTGGATATTCAATGCTGCTATAACTGTATAAAAACAGGGTCAGGCAAGTCCCATTGGGCATCATGACTGATTGTAATTACACGCTAGAAAAGCATGCCACATTTTTGCGAGTCATATCAAGCTTAAACAAGAGAAATCAAGAAAAATTTGGCTCTATTGTCCGGTTATAAGATTGCAACCGTACTTATTACAAGTAATCGGTCCTTATAACTTCATGGCATCGTGGCCGGGTCTTTGAGTTTGCAACTGTGCTATTCAAGCAATCAGCCCCCAAGACCTATATATATAACCTTTAGGAAAGCTATTGTACTATAAACGAACAAATAACACTTACCTGACAAATATAAGAAAACACAAAGAAAAAACAGGAAACATTAAGACTTAACAAAAAACACATAAGAAAGAAACAATGTCATACTTTAACCATCTCTTTATTGATATGAGAAAAGTTAGGTCAGCAAGCCGCCTCATTAAAAACCCTCCAGTCCCCTTAGGTACCCTGGATAGGAAAAGGGTGCGTCTGAAACGTGCTGCCTGTTACATCGTGTAATTCCACTTGTAAGCCTAGTCTAGTCTAGGTGTAGTAGGGACGTAGCTGAGCCACGTTCCATGGTCTTTCCCTCTCTTGCATAGACGAAGTTGTGTGAGCGGTATCATTGACAGTATCCGACTCTTCCCTTGCATCTATCAAGTAATATGATCCGTTGTGCAAATTCTGGCTTACGATGAATGGTCCTTCCCATGGTGGAGACAACTTATGCTTTCCTTCCTTTGATTGTACCAATCGCAATACCAGGTCTCCTTCCTGGAAGACCCGGGTTTTGACTCGCCGACTATGATATCTCCTCAGATCCTGCTGATATATGGCTGATCTCTCCAAGGCTTGTTCTCTGTGCTCTTCTAGCATGTCCACGGCATCCTGCCGGGTCTTCTCGTTTTCCACCTCAACGTAAGCCGACACTCGGGGAGAGTCGTGAATAATGTCACTCGGTAATACTGCCTCTACACCATAAACCATGAAAAACGGAGTCATCTGAGTAGATCTGTTAGGTGTAGTGTTAATTCCCCAAACCACTGATGGCAACTCCTCCACCCATGCTCCAGCAGCTCTAATGCACGTGACTCGCAGCCGTGGTTTTAACCCACGAAGTAACTCCTGATTTGCCCTTTCCACCTGTCCATTAGCTTGCGGATGGGCTACTGAGGCTATGTCAAGCCGGATACCATTGTTCCCACAGAATTTTTCCATCTCACCAAGGGACATGTTGGTTCCATTGTCTGTTATTATGCTGTGAGGATACCCAAACCTGTAGATGATCCTTTTTAAGAACTTGACTGCTGTGATTGCTTCGCAATTGGTAACTGGTATAACTTCAACCCACTTGGTAAACTTATCAATGGCTACCAAAAGATGAGTCTTTTTGCACGGTGAAATGTGGAAGGGGCCCACCATGTCCATGCCCCAAACGGCAAACGACCAGGTCAGTGGGATTGTTTGCAACTCCATACCCGGCACATGGATTTGACCAGCGTACCTTTGACATCCATCGCACCTTGCCACCAAGCGCTCCGCGTCTGCTAAGGCCGTGAGCCAGAAGAAACTGTGTCGATATGCTTTGGCCACAAGGGATCTTGTGGATGCATGATGCCCACAATCGCCTTCATGGATCTCCTTCAGGATCTGCCGGCCTTCTTCTGGTGCTACACAGCGTAAAAAGACTCCTGCTGCACTCCTTTTATATAACTCTCCATCGATGATAGAATAGCCCTTTGCTCGTCTCAAAATTTGCCTTGCTAAAACTTCCTGTGGTGGTAACTCGCCCCGTGATAGGTAGGCTAGAAACAGCTCTGTCCACTCGGGAACAACACGTACCGTAGCCAGGAGCTCCAAATCCGGGTCTTGGTTAGCCACCTCTTCCTTAGACTCGGTTTTAACAGATGGCCGCCATAACTCGTCCAGGAAAACATTGGGTGGAACCGGCTCTCTGCGCGAGCCGAGTCTTGCGAGCGCATCTGCTGCCTCGTTCTTTCGCCTGTCAATATGCTCCACCTCATACCCGGAAAAACACCCGGCAACCCTGTCCACCTCTCTGCGATATGCTGCCATAGTTGCATCCTTTCTGTCTCAAGTTCCTGAGACCTGCTGCACCACAAGATCCGAATCTCCATAGCACCGTATCCGCCTGATGTTCATCTCCTTAGCTATTCTCAATCCGTGTAATAATGCCTCATACTCGGCCACGTTGTTGGAGCAATCAAAGTGAATTTGCAACACGTAGCTCAGTTTATCTCCTTTGGGCGATGTAAGTACCACCCCAGCTCCTGATCCCTCGTAGTGCTTAGAACCATCAAAGTGCATCACCCAAGACTCGGAACTTGGTGTCATTGTGGGCATGCTCGTGTGAGTCCAATCATTGATAAAATCGACTAAAGCTTGAGATTTGTTTGCAGACCTGGGCTCGTAGTTGATGTGATAATCTCCCATCTCAATGGCCCACTTGGCTATTCTACCTGTTGCATCTGAGTTTCTGATAATATCCGACATTGGTATGGAGCTAACCACTGTTATGGGGTGTTCCTGAAAATAGGGTTTCAATTTCCGGCTGGCCATAAAGACCCCGAAAACCAACTTCTGCCAATGTGGGTAACGCTGCTTTGCTTCCGATAATACCTCGCTTACGTAATAAACCGGCCTCTGTACCGGGTGATCTTTTCCATCCTCTTTACGCTCAACAACAACCACTGCGCTAACCGTCCGGGGCCCGGCCGCAATGTATAGTAACATGGGCTCCTTAGGACCCGGAGCTGCCAAGACTGGTGCCTCAGATAACTGCTTTTTCAGTGCTTCCAACGCCTCATCCGCCTCTTGATCCAAACGAATTTGTCGGTTTTCCTCAAGAGCCGGTATAAGGGTATTGCCTTCTCTCCAAGCCTTGATATAAACCGGCTTAATGATGCTACGCACCCTGTAAGCTTTTGAACATGCTTCAGGTTTTCCGGCTTTTTCAGACTCTGTATGGCTTTGATCTTGTCCAGGTTTGCCTCAATTCCTTACTCGGAAACAATGAATCCGAGTAATTTTCCTGCTGGCACTCCAAATACGCACTTTGTGGGGTTAAGCTTCATCTGATATCTTCTCAAATTCCTGAAGGTTTTCTTTAGATCATCAATGAACGTTTCTGCCTTCCTTGTTTTGAACACCACATCATCAACATAGGCATGAACATTGCGTCCGATCTGATCCTCGAAACACTTCTGAATGCACCGCTGGTAGGTTGCACCAGCGTTCTTCAGTCCAAAAGTCATGGTTTTGTAACAGAAAGCTCCAAAGGGGGTTATGAACGATGTTTTCTCCCAATCATCCTTCTTGAGCTTGATCTGATGATACCGGAATATGCATCCAAGAAACACAATAGGTCGCTTCCAGCCACAACATCTATGATCTGATCTATCCTTGGAAGAGCAAACGGATCCTTTGGGCAATGCTTGTTAAGACTCGTGTAATCAATGCACATCCTCCACTCATTAATCTTTTTCATTACTAGAACCGGATTTGCCAACCAATCTGGGTGAAAAACTTCCATGATAAAGCCGGCCGCGAGTAGCCTGGCTATCTCTGCTCCTATAGCCTTTCTTCTTTCCTCATTCGTTTTTCTCAGGCCCTGCTTCACAGGCCGGGACTTGGGATCAATATGCAAACTGTGCTCAGCTAACTCGGTCGGGATACCCGGCATATCACTGGGCGTCCAAGCGAAGACGTCCTGATTTCCGCGAATGAACTCAATGAGCGCCTCTTCTTGCTTACTGTCTAGGTTAGATCCTATAGCAAATTTCTTGGAGGGATCACCTTCGACAAAAGCCACCATCTTGGTATCCTGTGCTGCTTTGAATTTTGCTCTCTCATCCTCCGTATTCGGTCTCTTCAACGCTGTTCTGTCATCCGGGTCTACCTGAGACCGGTAATACTTGAGCTCTTCCTTTCTGCAAGACTGTTCTGCCATTGCTGCGTCTCCTTCGTCACACTCAGCTGCTATAACCCGGCTCCCATGTATGGTGATGGTTTGCTTGGGACCCGGGATCTTTAGCTGTAGGTATACGTAACACGGCCTGGCCATGAACTTGGCGTAAGCCGGCCTTCCAAACAACGCGTGGTAGGGACTGCGCAACTTTACCACCTCGAACGTGAGCTACTCCACTCGGAAATTATCCTTTGATTCTCCAAAAGCGACCTCCAAAGTAATCTTCCCTTCGGGGCATGCCGAATGACCCGGCATCCATGAAAACTGTAGAACTTTTCTGCAACTGAGACTCCTTGAGCCCCATGCGCAAGAAAGTTTCCCAATATAGGATATTGATGCTACTTCCGCCGTCCATTAGAACCTTTTTCAACTCATAACCATTGACCTATGGCGCAACCACTAAAGCTAACACACCCGGATGCTCTATTCTTTCCGGGTGATCCCTTCTGCTCCATGTTATCTCTTGATCCGACCATCTCAAGTACCTCGGGACAGCTGAAGAAACCGAGTTTACTGCCTTTTTGAGTATCTTTCTATCCTTGTTAGAAGTTCATGTAGTGTGAACGTGGTACTGCCCTAGCTGCTTGGGGTTGGCCTGGAAACCTCCAGCGCCTCCTTGATTGTTACCCGGATTACCGCCTCCCGGGTTGCCAGCCGGGGGTGGGCCGTTGCCCGGATTTCCACCCGGACCCGGTCCTGCTCCTCGGCCTGCACCTCGCATTGCCTTCTGTATTTCTTCGTTCTTCCATCTTTGTAAATCCACGCACTGCTCCAGCGAATGATTAGCCGGCCTGCCGTTCCTGCTATGACGCGGACAGGGCATTCTGAAGGCCTCTATATGGTTAGCCGGCCTGGGCGGTCCTTGGTAATTTCCTCCATTAAAGTTTCCTATGTTGAAATTTCCTTCTGCTCTGGGTCTGGAAAACCCGGCTTCTGTATTGGCGACAAACTCAGAACTTCCCTCATACGGGCGCTTGTTCTGGTTGTTTCCATTATTTCCTCCATTGTTACCCGGTGCAGATCCATTGCCGGGTCTTCCACTGTTGCTCGCGTTAGCTTTCGCTTTCTTATCATCAACATCCTCTTCTGTGGTATCTGTGGCGGTGTGCTTGGGGCACGCGTCCATCAACTCTCCCATAGTTATCTCTGAAGCATTCCGACTAGATTTCATGTGCGTCAACTTTTGCACTAAGGGTATATACTTGCATGTTTTTGCCATAGCCTGTAACGCATCCTTTGGTTGAATATCTGTGGACGAGTGGAGTATTTCCATAACCCGGCGCACCCAACTGCGCGCCGACTCTCCCTTCTTCTGGACACATCGCTCTAAATCATCAATTGTAAACAACTTCCTGCACGTTCCATGAAAGTGCTTGACAAAGACCGTTTTCAGCTCGCTCCATGAATTGACGGACTTTTCGGGTAGATTATTGAACCATAACTTTGCTGCTCCCTCTGACATCATCAGGTACATAAACTTGGCTTGAAAATTTTCAGACGCATTGCGAATCGACATGGCTATCTCATAGCTACTCAACCAGGTTTATGGATCCATGGTTGGCTCGTAATTGACCACTTTACCCGGCTCCTTGAACTTATCCGGGTAAGGCTCGGCTCTGATGGCGTCCGACAAACACTTGGGCCCGGCTAAATTTGCCGGCACTGGCCTCACCCGGGAAACATGTGATCCTGTTGCAAGTACGGCGGGGGGTGCAACCGCTACCGGCCCTCGTACCGCAGACCCGGCTGCTGCGCGCCTGGCTCGAGAACTGTCCACAATAGCTTGGGCCGCTGATACTGCAGGTGTTGCTGGTCTACGGGGAGGAGGCGGCATTTGCTGCTGCTCTTCCCTCCGCCGTGCTGAGCTCGTCTGAATATTGCCGGTATTTCCATTATACCGGCTAACATACGGTGTTCCATGCATTCCACTCCTGTTATCCGGGTAATTGGTCTGCTGAGCCACTGCTGTGCGCAATAGATCTATCGCCCGCCGGGTCTCCTCCGCATGGGGTGACTCTCTTACGGGGATGCGATCCAATGCCAAAGTTGCTGCATATACATTGTCCATGGGGTTATTGAAGTGACCTGGTGGAGTGTGAAATCGTGGCGGTGGTGGTGGTGGCGCTGTATTGCCAGTTATGATCCCTGTTTGCAATGTGGGTAACCCGGCTTGTACGTTTGCCGGCTGTCCTCCCAAGGTTGCAGGCTGATGTCCGGTTTCTTGATTTACAGCTGGAATTGGTTGATCCTGAGGCGTAATAAATAGTGCGGCCGGGTTTATAGTTCCACCCGTCGCCGGTAATCTCGACTGATATCTCTGATTGTGCATCCTGGTCGACTGAACCTAAAGCCGGTTCTCCAATGCTTCCAGCTCGCGTTGACGCGCTGCTATCCCCTGTCTTTCAGCTTCCATATCTCTCCTCTGCTGATCCAATGCACGGCGGGCCACATCCAGATCTGCGGCGCGTGCCGCCGCGTTTTCTGGAGTTATCACCGTTGCTAGCACCGTAGGATCTAAGATCAGGTTATTGTTGAACAGAGCCAGATTTCGTGGATTTGAGGGCCCTGCTCCTGGCGTTCTGTTTGTCATAAACCCAAACATGTTTCCTTGCAATTCGCTTTCCGGGGTATGGCTGGTGACTGAAGCCGACTCTCCGTCAGCCCGGGCTATGACCGGGTTTCCATCAACCGGATTTTGTTGCTGGGCCAGCGCTCGCGCCGCTCCGACCGCGGCCGTAGTCACGTCCCCCTGATTAAGATTGGTTGCAGGGGTGGTGTAGACCGCGACCTGGCGCGCGATGCCTGGTGCAGATTCATATTCTTCCTCATCACAGGTATCCTCTTCGTACCGATCCTCCAGCAGGTGCAGGATAGACTCGGTATCATCTTCCCTCATGACCCGGCCACGCGGGGTCCATGCCGGCTCCTCCGGCTGTTCCCTCTTCGTGGTGGGCTCTTCTATCGGATCGATCGTTCCGACCGACTCTTCCCCATCCGACTGAACGCAGGTCGCTCCTCCTGACACGGAATCATATTCAACATTATCAGGAATAGAACCAGACGTACGTACCATGCCGACGAAGACGTTGACTCGGCCGATCGTGACGATAGACCCGGCTTCAAGCAGATCCGACTCTGGCCCCCAGCCAAAGTCGTCCACCATCTTCTCTCCTTCGGGGTTGGTGTAGATCTCGCCGATGACGAGGTTCTTCATGCTCTCCCGAGCTTCTCCCGTGATGTAAACACCCTTGGACGTAGGCCCCACAGTGGGCGCCAACTGTCGTGGGATAATCACGGCAGACGTTACCGGGGGTAACTTATCTTGGGGCAATTCGACTCTGGTGTTTGGGAGAGGGTTTAGCTCAAGGGAAACCATGCTATCAATTGATCTGGTAGCTCTGGCAATCAAGTCGCCGAGTATCCGATCTAGGGTTACAATATCAACTCTCGTATTACAGGGATACTCGAATATCTGGTGAAGCTCATTTTTCCTGAGCCTAGGAGCCAGTTTATATCTTACCCGACCCCCTGGCTTCCTATCCAAGGCATACTCGGAGTCCTACCCGGTAACCGCATACAAAACCCTAAGTTTCCTAATAGTAACCCTAAAGCCGGGTTACGAGGCCTACACTGCTTCTTGGGCCTTCTAAAAACTCCTCTTCCTTAAGCCGGGTCTTGCGCAGCTCCCTTTGGGCCGGGTTACACCTTGGCGTTAGCATACCGGGTTTCCATCCCTCCATCAACGCCCTCAGCCGTTCGTATGAGCAGAACATTGGAGAGGACAAGCCATGGAACCAGACACGTGACCGCAGAAAGATCATGCCACCGGAGGCGGATGACACATTATCAACTACTCCCTCCGTATCGAAATATAAGATGTTTTAGCATTTCCTAGACAATATGTTTCTAGACATGTTTTAGTGTAAGATGCATATGAATCTACACACTAAAACATGTCTAGATACATTATATCTATAAAATGCTAAAACATCTTATATTTTGATACGGAGGGAGTACTACATATATAGTCCGAAGAGTAAACAAATGCTATATTTAACCAACAAACTTGAAGAACAAACGTTTGTATCATCTACAATCTATCAGGGCCGGGCCCATGGGAGTGCGACCCATGCGGCCGCACAGGGCCCCAAAATTTTGGGGGCCAAAAAATTTAATTTTAAGTTCTCATGTATAGGAGAAAACATGATATAAGTTATTATAAGTCATGAAAGAAACTTTAGGGCAGTTGATAGTATGAAGTAGTTTCTTCTAGAAGGTGCAAGGTTTGAATCATACTTGCTACATTATATTTATAACTATTTTTTTTCTCTTGTACTAAACTGAGGTGATCCCTGCGGCATTATATTTTCTTTTAGTCTTTTAAACTAGTTTTTTTTCTCTTGTACTAAACTGAGAAAGAAAATGAACTACTCCTATCTACTCATATATACATTATCTATTTGAGCCCGTATTGAATATTTTTTCCACACATTATAAATATTTCCACACAACGACCCATAAAAACAAGCATATACATTATCTATTTGAGTTTCTATTAAACGTTTAAATTAAATTTTATCCGGTTTTTTTTGCAGATGGTAGCGATATTTCTTCGAGTGGGAGGAAACTGCTCAGGTTTGAAAATTCTTAATCTAAAATGTATTTCTATACGGTAGCAATATTTTTTGACATGGGCGATGTTAGTGGTTATCGATCGGTTCTAACTAAAATACCTCATCTAGACACCTGGATGCGAGGTAGTGGATTCGTACGAATCCAGATTGAAGCAAGACCCAGTTTCTTGGGTCCCCTTGTCGATCAACCCTATAGCAACATTATAATGTCGACAAGAAATGAGGTTTAATTCATCTTTTGTTCCTTTTTGACGTGTTTCGCGCTTGCGACCGGCCGATCACTAAACTGTTCCGCAGCAATATTAAAAATCACAGGTGACCGGTAATTAGATTTTGACAAAGATTAAAGAGGGCCCATTTTAAAGTTTCGCACATGGCCTCGGATTTTGCCGGCCCGTCCCTGCAATCTATAGAAATAAAAGGAACTGGCTCAGCTGGTATTGGCAAATCTTTAATTAAAAACATAGAAATTAAACAACTCAAGATCATTGGCAAATCCCGCTTCTGTCCTAACAACCAAGCAGATTCGATTAGACTATGGTAGATTGTTGGAAAAAGTCAGAATATAGCCAGTTTCTCATGTTTGTATATTATAATGTTGTAGTTTTCCTTCTCGGGGCACATCACCATGTCAAATATAATTAAGTTGAATCAATCGTATAACTGAAGTGCACTAATTTTTAACGAATTAGAGTTGAGAAAAATGAATCTAGACGCATGTAAGCACTTTCGTGGTCCTCAGCCAATTGTAAATCAAGCATATACTCCGTTTATGTCAACATACACATATTTAACTCAACTAGATCATGATTTTACCTTAAGGTCTACAAGATATTGTTGGAATTTTAGCCCATGTAAGTGTGCTGAAATAATTGGGCCCAAGGCATGTGAGCCCAATAGCAAATCCTGAAATCTCAAAATGGCCCATGTGTACTAGTGAGTGGTGGGAGTGGGAAGTTTAGTCCCACATTGGAAGTTTGAGGAGTTGCACACCACCTTATAAGGTGGAGTGTTGTAGGGATGGTATGTGAGTGAGAACAAGAGAGCCTCTCGCGCACTCCTCCTCCTCCTCCGCCGCTCGCTCGTCTCGACTCGACACGACACGTCGCGATCGCGTTTCGTGAATCGAGCCTCGAGCCGAGACAATAATTATCTTTATTTTGCTGTTTTGGAAAAACCGATTTCGTAGTCGTGACGGACGCGTCACAGCTGAGGCGGTTCGGGTCGCTCCCGTATCGCGTGCTGCAACCGACTCGGACGTGCGGCGTGGGCCTCCCACGTCGCACGCGTTAGGGTTTTCCGAACCGCATTATAAAAGACGCGCATCGTGTGCGCTGTACACACACCGAAACCAATCTAGGTTTGCCACCTCGTTCCTTGCGCCGCCACCGTAGTCTACTCCATCCCGAGCGCCGGCGTCCACCGGCGAACGGGAGAGCAGGTCTCCGGAACCAGTCGCCTTTGTGATCCTGTACGGGAGAGGGCGAATTAGGTTTTTGGGAAGCGCTTCGCGCGACTGCTCGCTGCTTCCACGACGGCTCGTCTGCCTAGCAAGTCAGGCGGTGCTGCGTACCGCCGTCTCAAGCGTCGTCTACTCCGACCCGTCATCGCCAACGTTGTCATCAACAACGTTACCACAAACGAACGGTACGGAATCTGCGTCCTGATCTGTCTGTTTAACATGTCTACTGTTTACATGTTTAGAGAGATCGTGCTGCTATTATTCATGTTGTCTGTTGCATCTAGTATGTTCAAGCTTCACATGTTAATAGCTGCTGTCATCATGATTTATATTCTGGAATTAATCGTGGAAATTATGCCTAATTATTCAACAATCCAAAAACCTAATTGTAGGCAATTTCCTGAACTGACTATGGCCCACTTAAGTGATTCGATGAAACCGGATAGGTTCAATGGTACCACCTTTAAGAGATGGCAACTGAGAAGCCAACTGTGGCTCCAGTCCATGAAAGTGTGGGACATTGTTATGAGTGGCCTTCCTGAAGGAGCTTCTGACGAGGTTCAGAATAAGTTCAAGGAAGCCAATAACAATTTCAGAGGCTGTATTCTGAGTGTCCTGGAGGGACGTCTGTGCGATGTGTATATGCACATCGAAGACGCTAAGGAGCTCTGGGATGCACTGAACACTAAATTCGGTGCGTCCGATGCTGGCAGTGAGCTGTATATCATGGAGAGCTTTAACGACTACAAGATGGTGAATAACCGTTCTGTAGTCGAACAGGCTCATGAGATACAGTGCATTGCGAAGGAGCTTGATCTGCTCAAGTGTGTGATTCCTGATAAGTTTGTGGCTGGATGCATTATTGCAAAACTGCCTTCTTCATGGAGGAGTTTCGCCACATCTCTCAAACATAAGAGACAGGAGATATCAGTTGAAAATCTGATAGCGTCTCTTGATGTTGAGGAGAAAGCTCGGGCAAAGGACACAACTGAGAGAGGTGGTGATTTGCAGTCTAGTGCCAATATGGTGCAGAAAAATCATCACGTCAAGAATAACAGCAAGAACAAAGGGAACTATAAGCCCCAGTTCAATGGCCCTGTGAACACTACTGCCTTTTAAGAATAAGAAGAAGAAGAAGGTGCTGAACAAAGGGCTCGAGTGCTTTACGTGTGGAGCGCTCGGCCACTTTTCTGTGGACTGCCCAGACCGTGCAGACAAGAAAGGGAAGAAAGGCTCCAAGAATGTCAACGTGGTGACCGCTAGCAACACTGATGGGTACGGTAATATACCGATGGTACTTTCAGTTCTTCAATCTCCATGTTGGTGGATTGATACGGGTGCTAATGTTCATGTGTGTGCTGACATCTCTATGTTCACTTCTTATCAGGTCGCACGGGATTCCTCCGTCCTAATGGGGAATGGGTCACATGCTTCTGTTCGTGGTGTTGGCACGGTAGATCTGAAGTTTACTTCGGGAAGATCGTGCAGCTGAGGAACGTGCAGCATGTCCCTTCTATGAATAAGAATCTCGTCAGCGGCTCTCTTCTTTGCAGAGATGGGTTTAAAGTAGTGTTTGAGTCCAATAAAGTAGTTGTGTCGAGATTTGGACAATTTATTGGTAAAGGCTATGAGTGCGGAGGCTTGTTCCGCTTTTCTCTTTCCGAATTTTGCAATAAGTCAGTAAACCATATTTGTGGCAATGTTGATTCAGATGCTAGTGTTTGGCACTCTCGTTTATGTCATGTTAATTTTGGTTTACTGTCGCGGCTATCCAGTTTAAGTTTAATTCCGAATTTCACCATTGCCAAAGGTTCTAAGTGCCATAGTTGTGTGCAATCTAAGCAACCTCGGAAGCCTCACACGGCAGCTGAGGAGAGACACTTGGCACCTCTAGAACTCATACATTCTGATCTATGCGAGATGAATGGTGTGTTGACAAAAGGTGGAAAGAGATATTTCATGACACTCATTGATGATGCTACTAGATTCTGCTATGTTTATTTGTTGCAAACTAAAGATGAGGCTTTAGACTACTTTAAAATCTATAAGGCTGAAGTTGAAAATCAATTAGAAAGAAAGATCAAGCGTTTTAGGTCGGATCGTGGTGGAGAGTATTTCTCTAAAGTGTTTGATGAATTCTGTGAGGAACACGGTATTATTCACGAGAGGACGCCTCCTATTCGCCACAATCAAACGGAATTGCTGAGAGGAAAAACCGCACGCTGACTGACTTGGTGAATTCCATGTTAGACACTGCTGGTTTATCTAAGGCATGGTGGGGGGAGGCTCTATTGACTTCGTGTCATGTCCTGAATAAAGTTCCTAACAAGAATAAAGAGAAAACCCCTTATGAGGAGTGGGTTGGGAGAAAACCATCACTTTCTTATTTGCGTACTTGGGGATGCTTGGCAAAAGTCAACGTTCCAATTCCAAAGAAACGCAAACTCGGACCGAAAACAGTGGATTGTATCTTTCTAGGTTATGCTCAGCGTAGCATTGGTTATAGATTTCTAGTGGTTAAATCCGAGGTGCCTGATATGCATGTTGATACTATTATGGAATCTCGTGATGCAACATTTTTTGAGAATATATTTCCTATGAAAGATATGCATAGCTTTGCTGAATTTTCTTCTGAATTAATTCCGGAATCTAGTACATCTAGTGATCATACTACCCACATGATGAGAACGTCCTTGAGAAGGATGACAATGAAGCTCCTAAACGGAGTAAGAGACAGAGGATTGAAAAATCCTTTGGTGATGATTTCATTGTGTACCTTGTGGACAATACTCCTACGACTATTGCAGAGGCATTTGCATCTCCAGATGCAGATGACTGGAAAGAAGCTGTCCATAACGAGATGGACTCCATTCTTTCTAATGGGACGTGGGAGTTATCTGAACGACCTTATGGTTGTAAGCCAGTGGGCTGTAAGTGGGTGTTCAAGAAGAAGCTAAGGCCTGATGGTACTATTGAGAAGTACAAGGCACGGCTTGTAGCCAAGGGCTACACTCAGCGAGAAGGCGAAGATTATTTTGACACCTATTCACCTGTTGCTAGACTGACCACCATTCGTGTACTACTTTCCCTGGCTGCCTCTTATGGTCTTATCGTTCATCAAATGGACGTAAAGACAGCTTTCCTTAACGGAGAGTTGGAAGAGGAAATTTATATGGATCAGCCTGATGGGTTTGTGGTAAAAGGTGAAGAGAGAAAGGTGTGCAAATTGTTAAAATCTTTGTATGGACTGAAACAAGCACCTAAGCAATGGCATGAGAAGTTCGACAGAACTTTAACTTCTGCGGGCTTTGTCATTAATGAGGCTGACAGGTGTGTATACTACCGCCATGGTGGGGCGATAGTGTTATATTATGCTTGTATGTTGACGACATACTGATTTTCGGTACAAGCATAATTGTGATCAATGAGGTCAAGTCTTTTCTATCAAAGTGTTTTGATATGAAAGATCTAGGAGAAGCTGATGTAATTCTGAACATTAAGCTTATTAAGGATGAGAGTGGGATTACGTTGACGCAATCACACTATGTTGAGAAGATCTTGAGCCGTTTCGGCTTTATTGATAGCAAGCCTTCTCCAACACCTTATGATCCTAGCGTGACGCTTCGAAAGAACAAGAGGATTACGAAAGATCAATTGAGATACTCTCAAATAATCGGTTCACTCATGTACCTTGCGAGCGCGACGAGGCCTGACATCTCTTTTGCTGTGAGCAAATTGAGCAGGTTCATGTCAAACCCGGGTAATGATCATTGGCATGCACTTGAAAGGGTCATGCGCTATCTGAATGGTACCATGAGCTATGGGATTCATTATTCAGGGCACCCTGCTGTGCTTGAGGGATATAGTGACTCTAACTGGATCTCAGATGTAGATGAGCTCTACGCCACAAGTGGATATGCATTTCTTCTTGGAGGTGGCGCAGTGTCATGGAGGTCTTGTAAACAGACCATATTGACGAGGTCAACCATGGAAGCAGAACTTACTGCTTTAGATACAGCCACTGTTGAGGCAGAATGGCTGCGTGAGCTCTTGATGGACTTGCCGGTGGTTGAGAAACCATTACCGGCTATCCTCATGAACTGTGACAATCAAACGGTGATTGCCAAGGTGACCAGTTCTAAGGATAATGCGAAGTCATCAAGACACGTCAAAAGACGTTTGAAGTCTGTCAGGAAATTGAGAAACTCCGGAGTAATTACTGTTACGTATATTCAAACAGACAAAAACCTGGCAGATCCCTTTACGAAGGGACTATCACGTAATGTGATAGATAGTGCATCGAGGGAGATGGGTATGAGACCCGTGAGCGTTACACCATAGTGGTAACCCAACCTATGTGATCGGAGATCCCGTGAATTAGGATCTGGGAAAAACAAGCTAGTGGTTTGACTGAGGAGAGTATTTGATAAACCCTCTCTAAGTAATGATGCATAACTCTCAAAAAGCTGTAAGGCAGGTTGGCAACATGCCTTAATGTGTTTATGTTGGCTATTCATAGCAAAGATGCTGTCCTACAGAGCATTCTTGAAAGAACACACCTATGTGAGTCCGACTGTAAACGTCGCAGTCTATGAGATTTGGGTGATCTCTAGTAAACTCATGAAGAGACCACGGAGTATGACGCATATGCTCCACCCGCGGGGTAGGCTACTGGCAGCCAAGTACTAGTTATGACTTTGAGTAAAGTCTATTGGCACAAAACTTGCAATTCAAGGCATAGTCCATTGTTCAAGTTGCTGATAGATGTAGCTTAAGGCTCTAGGCGGAAGTTCAACTTAACAGTCTCTGCTGAAACACTGGTATATAAACAAGTAGCGAGGATTGGCAAATCTTCAAATGGGCATTTGAGATCTGGTGGGGGATTGTTGGAATTTTAGCCCATGTAAGTGTGCTGAAATAATTGGGCCCAAGGCATGTGAGCCCAATAGCAAATCCTGAAATCTCAAAATGGCCCATGTGTACTAGTGAGTGGTGGGAGTGGGAAGTTTAGTCCCACATTGGAAGTTTGAGGAGTTGCACACCACCTTATAAGGTGGAGTGTTGTAGGGATGGTATGTGAGTGAGAACAAGAGAGCCTCTCGCGCACTCCTCCTCCTCCTCCTCCGCCGCTCGCTCGCTCGTCTCGTCTCGACTCGACTCGACTCGACACGACACGTCGCGATCGCGTTTCGTGAATCGAGCCTCGAGCCGAGACAATAATTATCTTTATTTTGCTGTTTTGGAAAAAACCGATTTCGTAGTCGTGACGGACGCGTCACAGCTGAGGCGGTTCGGGTCGCTCCCGTATCGCGTGCTGCAACCGACTCGGACGTGCGGCGTGGGCGCTTTTCCGAACCGCATTATAAAAGACGCGCATCGTGTGCGCTGTACACACACCGAAACCAATCTAGGTTTGCCACCTCGTTCCTTGCGCCGCCACCGTAGTCTACTCCATCCCGAGCGCCGGCGTCCACCGGCGAACGGGAGAGCAGGTCTCCGGAACCAGTCGCCTTTGTGATCCTGTACGGGAGAGGGCGAATTAGGTTTTTGGGAAGCGCTTCGCGCGACTGCTCGCTGCTTCCACGACGGCTCGTCTGCCTAGCAAGTCAGGCGGTGCTGCGTACCGCCGTCTCAAGCGTCGTCTACTCCGACCCGTCATCGCCAACGTTGTCATCAACAACGTTACCACAAACGAACGGTACGGAATCTGCGTCCTGATCTGTCTGTTTAACATGTCTACTGTTTACATGTTTAGAGAGATCGTGCTGCTATTATTCATGTTGTCTGTTGCATCTAGTATGTTCAAGCTTCACATGTTAATAGCTGCTGTCATCATGATTTATATTCTGGAATTAATCGTGGAAATTATGCCTAATTATTCAACAGATATGACACAGGATTATGGGTCAAACATTTTGTTGGTCAGTTTATGATCACCAAATGACATGATATTGTCGGTCAAGGCATTTTGTTGGTCAGTTTATAGATGAACCAAATTATGAAGCAACTCTATTTTACTTGCGAGTATACCACCATATCTAGCTTGGTAACAAATTAGAGTCCAACTGGCTAAGAGTAGGTTAAAATAAAATGGCCAATTTTTTTTGACAAAAGTTATATACTAATATCAAGATTATGTCATTCACAAAAAAAATCAAGATTATACCACTACATCTATGCCTCTATAACAACACAATGTTAAACTTAGACAAAACATCGAGGATGCACACACACATATTATTAAAGGAGAAAAAAGAGAAACAAAGATCCATGATGAGGATCAACCACCGGACATTTGTTGACGACACATGGACTCCGAGAATGGTCTATAAAAGCAATACATTCACTTTCGGTAAGGAGGACTCACAAGCACCATTGTTGCCGAATCAAACAACTTAAGGCTCGATCATAATTTTTCACCCTAACGGTCCAGATAATGCCCTTAGTAGGACTATGTAAGAACCCTGGCATTGACAGGTAAAACCAATTAAGGTCAGACTTAAGATTTCCATCTCGGAGTACAAGAACAGGTACTCGTAAAAACACTACCAAAACGAAGTCAATATGCTGCCGCCATGAGCTGCCTGGAAGAGACTTTCAAATGACCAATTAATAAGACGCAAACAAATTGAGTCTTCTAAGCCGCCAATTATTTAGGCTAACAAGCAGGTAACTGGAATGACGAAGCTCCATGAAAAGGTAACCCGGCCCTTGGTCATCAGCCAAGAAGGAGAAATTCGTCGTCGATAATATATCCTGCATACGTAGCATCGACCAGAGACCTTGAAACTGTCAATAGACCTGAAGTGAGAGAGTGAATAAAGAAAATCTTGTCTTTACTGTGAAGGACTCCATGAGTACGTATATGGAAGGAAAAAATCGACCAATAGGAGCGGGAATTCAAAGGCCTTTTCACACGTGACTGGATGGAACCATGATCCCCGGATTGGCCACTGCTCATGTCGACTCCCCTAGGAGGCTAGGAGGCAGCAGCACAGCAACAGGTTGACACGAATTCAGATGATGGATCAACCAATCTGACATGAGAGCATCTCAAGTCGCGCCTTCCAGTAGGCGTCTGGATGGACGCCGGAGTTGGCCCTTTGGGTCTGTCCGGACGGAAAGCCGACGTTTGGGGCGTCGCTTCCCACTCGTAGTCTCAAACAGAGCCCCCCCAAAAGTAAAACAAAAAAAAAATTCAATTTTGATTTCATTCAATTTTTTACGAAATATTACATAATTTAAACGAAATTTAAACTAAGACTTAAAATTAAACTAAATTACGCGTGTTCACTGGTAGAACTCGTCAAAGTCTTCCTCCTTCATGACGTAGCCGCCGTCGTCGCTCCCGTCCTCGCCTGGAGAGGGCGCGCGCCAGGTTGCTCGGTCTCGCCTCGTCGTTGTTGGCCGCCAGGGAGAAGCCGCCGTCTTCTTCCAGGTCGATGGTCGGCCCGCCGGTGATCTGCGCGTGGTTGTAGAAGGAGTATTAGTGATATATTTGTGTTGCAATACGTTTGATCTCCTATGTCGGTTTGGACTAAACGCTGGATTGGTTTGGCCCTTATATATACTCTGCAATCCCACCACAAATTAATACAACCTATTATTCTCTCCAAATATCATGGTATCAGACGTCTAGGTTTTTCCGCACCCTGGCATGGCTCCATTGACCAAACCTCCTCCGTCGCCATAGCCGCCACCTGGCCCACTCTTCACCATGACCGAATACCGTGCCGCCGACGCTCCTACCTCTCCTTCTACCTCTCTAAACCAAACCCTCATACATGCTTCTCCTGCCAGACACTTTAGATCTCTCCACACATAACTATTACCACTGGCGCCATCTCTTCCAAGTTCATCTAGGGTGATGCAATCTGCTTGCCAATGTCGCTACGGACAACGTTCCCCACATAGATGATCCACGGTGGGTTAACGACGATCTCGCAATCATACAATGGATCTACACCCGCGTCTCCACCGAGACATTCAACCTTGTCTTCCACAACGCCTCGTCCGCCGCCGTCCTATGGTCCGATCTTCGTTAGCTCTTCCAGGACAACGTCGACGCCCGCGTAAACAACCTCAACACCGAGCTTCGCAACCTTGTTCAAGGCGCCTCTCCCTTCGGCGTCTAATTTCAACGCCTCTCCTCCATCGCCTTCGCGAGCTTGGTGACCCCATTGAAGAACGACATCTCATGAACATCCTTCTCGCCGGGCTCAGTGAGGACTTCGACAAGCAGGCCTCCTTCATCTCTATGATGCGGCCCCGTCCAACCTTTGCGGAGGTCCACTCCATCCCGCAGACTGCTGATCGTGTGCGTCAGAGCAGGGAATCACGCCCCCAGGTCTTCATCGCCGCTCCACGGTCTTCACCGCCCGCCTCTGCCGTGGCACAACTTCCTCAGCAGATTCCTGCCGCGGCAGGACAACCAGCTCAACACCCTGCAACGGCAACACCTCCAGGCTGGCGCCCCAACCCCAACTACCGCGGGCAAAATCCGACATATCGGGGACCACAGTCGCGATCTGCTCCAACGGCGCCTCATGCTGCACCAACTTGGCGCCCCCAGAATGACCCCTGGACCAGTATGGTTCAGGCATGTTCTATGCCATGGACGGCTCCTTCACCGTACGGTGCTCCGCTGGCCTACACCGGGGCTTGGCACCCTGGCCTCCGTCCGACCATCGGCTCTCCTGGACTCCTCGGTCCTCGGCCCCCTGCACAAGTGTACAGCCTAAAGCTTCGCATCCCGGCTACGCGGCACTACCCTACATGTACGGCCATGTTCCGGCTCTACCGTACGCCTTGCCATCTACCGCGCCCGGGCCATCATCATCGACTTCTACACCAAGCTAGGACCAGGCCGCCTTTATAGCTGCCATGAACAATTTTACCCTCAACAACACCGAAGGTACGGATTGGATTTTTGACTCTGGCGCTTCTTCGCACATGTCTTCGAATTTGAATTTTTTGTCAACTTGTTCCTCCTCGCCCTTTTCCTCCATTACCATCGATGACGGATCCTCTATTCCCATCTCTGGAATCGATGATTCATATATTTCACATCCACATGTTCAATTTCTTTTACGACAAATTCTTCTAGCTCCCTCTCAAATAAAAAAATCTTATTTTTGTTCGCCAACAATTGATAATCGCGTCTCTCTCGAATTTGACCTCTTTGGTTTATGTATGAAGGATCTATAAACAGGGAAGATTCTCGCCCGGTACAATAGCTCCGGTGATCTCTATTCTCTTCATGACGCACCTACTTCTGTACCTCAAGCAATGATCGCCTCAGTTGGAATTTGGCATCGTCGATTAGGGCATCCCAATAAAAACACTTCGTCATCCTTACTCTAGGAATTTTGTATCCCTACTATTAGTTCCCCTCATGATTCCTCCGTTTGTAATGCATGTCAATGTAGCAAACACGTTCGATTACCGTTTAGTACTTCTTCCATACATAGTTCGTTTTCTTTTGAATTAATACATTGTGATTTATGGACATCTCCCGTGTCTAGTGTTTCTGGTTTCAAATACTATCTCGTTATTATTGATGATTACTCACACTATATCTAGACTTTTCCTCTTCGTGCCAAATCTGACGTCCATACTGTTTTTCTTAACTTTCAAACTTACGTTTATACTCATTTTAGTCTTCCCATCCGCTTCTTACAATGTGATACTGGACATGAATTCGACAACAATAAAAATCATGATTTGTTTCTCTCTCACGGTATTCTTCCTCGTTTTTCTTGTCCCTACACCTCCCAACAAAATGGCAAAGCTGAACGTTCACTCAGGTCGATAAATGATATTCTTCGCAGGCCTCTCTTCCTTCCGTCTTTTGGCTAGAAGCTCTAAACGTTGCCACCTTCCTCATTAACATCCGTCCCACCAAAACTTGTCCTCTTTATACACCATACCAATCTCTCTTTCTTCATTACCCTGACTACTTCATGTTATGTGTCTTTGGTTGTTTATGTTTTCCCAATGTCACCTCCACTACCCCTCATAAACTTTCCCCTCGCTCTCTCCCATAAATTCACCTCAGTCTCTCTAGCGATCACAAAGGTTACCGGTGCTTTGATCCATCCTCTGGTCGCGTTCTCACCTCTCATCATGTCATCTTCGATGAGAATACTTCCCCCTATACCATTGCCAACGCTGCCAATCAGACCACTACACCACCCTCTATCTCCTCTCAGGGCCCCACCATTCATCCCTTAATCGTTGTTGCGCGCTTTGCCCCGGCAGAGAATCGCCGGTTTTCCAGTCGCGGCAGACTTTTTGCCAGTTTCTCCTGCCGTGGCAGCGGTCTTTCCTCCCACTGAAGAATTTTCTTCTCCTTCCTGTGTCACGACACCCAGCCCCGCCCACACTTCTGCGACGCCTTCTCCATCACCTCCATTACCCACCCTTCCACCCAATGATATTCCCACTTATGTTCCTGAAAATGATCATGTCATGTGTACTAGGGGCAAATGCGGTTTTCGTATTCCACATCGTATCCTCAATCTTTCTGCCACTACAGATATTTCACCCATTCCAACTTCTTACAAACGTGCTCTTCTGGATCCTCTCTGGAACTCAGCTATGTGTGAAGAATTCAATGCTCTCCTCCAAAATAAAACGTGGAATCTAGTTCCCAAACCAACCAGTGCCAACGTAGTCTCTGGAAAATGGGTCTTTTGTCATAAATATAACTCTGATGGTACTCTTGCTCGTTATAAAGCTCGTTGGGTGTGCCGAGGTTTTTCCCAACAACATGGGATTGATTTTGATGAGACCTTCTCCCCCGTTGTCAAACCCAACACTATTTGCATTGTTCTTAGTCTTGTCGTTTCCTCTTCCTGGCCTATTCATCAACTTGATGTCAAAAATGCTTTTCTTCATGGAATTCTAAATGAAACTGTCTATTGTCAACAACCTTCAGGCTTCGAAAACTCCTATTAACCTGATTTCGTATGTCTCCTTCATAAATCTCTATACGGACTCAAACAAGCACCTCGTGCGTGGTTTCATCGCTTTGCCACTTTCATTCAAACCGTTAGTTTTATTCCCTCCAAATCTGATTCCTCTCTCTTTATTTTTTAAACCACCAAACACATTGCCTATATTTTTTCTCTATGTTGATGACATCATTCTCACCACCTCCTCCGATTCCTTCTTACAACATATCATCTCGTCTCTTAACACTTTCTCTGCATATCACACCTCCACTACACTATTTCTCTTTCAACGACATCACATTCTTGATTTACTCTCTCGTGCTGGGATGATCTATTGTCGGCCTTCTCGTACCCCAGATGATGTTGGCACTAAGATTTATGCTGACGGTGATCCTGTCACTGATCATACACTTTATCATAGTCTCACCGGTGCTCTGCAATATGCTACATTAACACGTCTAGAAATCTCGTACGCGGTCTAACAAGCCCCTTTATACATGCATGATCCTCGTGTTCCCCATCTTTCTCATATCAAACACATTCTTCGTTATCTTAAAGGGACACTTGATCACGGCCTTCTTCTAACTTCCTCCTCTCCCACAAGTCTGACAGTTTATTCTGATGCGGACTGGGCAGGTTGCCCAGACAATCGACGGTCCACATCCGGCTTTTGTGTTTATTTGGGGGATAATCTTGTTTCTTGGTCATGTAAAAGGTAGGTCACGGTCTCCATGTCTTCCGCTGAAGCCGAGTATAGAGTTGTAGCACACTCTGTTGCTGAAGTTGTATGGATCCGTCAGCTGCTCGCCGAGCTACATCGACCACTTGCCCGCGCCACCATTGTCTATTGTGACAACATCTTTGCAGTTTACATGGCCAGCAACCCTGTTCAGCATCGTCGAACAAAGCATATTGAGATTGATATTCATTTTGTACGAGAAAAGGTGGCTCCGGTGAGGTTCGAGTTCTTCATGTTCCGACTGGTGCTCATTTTGCTAACATCTTCACAAAGGGTCTTCCGACTGCACCCTTCTGCGATATTCACTCCAGTCTCAACATCATCGAGCCTGACGTTGACACTGCAGGGAGGGGGGGTTTATTAGTGATATATTTGTGTTGTAATACGTTTGATCTCCTATGTCGGTTTTGACTAAATCCTATATTGGTTTGGCCCTTATATATACTCTGTAATCCCACCACAAATCAATACAAGCTATTATTCTCTCCAAATATCAAGGACCACGCGCGCATGGCGCGCTCCGACAGCACCACCGGCGTATTGTACGACTCGTTGAAGGCCGCAACCTGGCCCTCGGGGTCGTCCGGCGTCGCCATTGAGCGCTAGAGGGCCAGCATCTCGGTGAGCAAGGTGGAGACAGGCGCCTCCGTCTTCACATCCACCTTGGGATTCTTCGGCGGCCGTGGAGTGAAGCAGCGCGTGGACTCACTGATGAAGAGCCCGCCGGAGCAGCGCGGCTCCGGCTTGAGCACGCGCAGGTGCGGCGGCGCGGAGCGGAGAGACGAGCCGCCCGCGAAAGAGTGGGAGGACGGCGGAGTCGCCACCGTGCGCCTCGGCTCCTAGAGGGTGGGTGCCGGCCACGGGAGGCGGGGCTGATCGTCGGCGTCGATGTGCGCGAGCACAAACACCAGCGTGAAGCCCGGCTGCGACCAAAAGGCCGAGTGCCCATGGCGGTTGTGCTCGCCGACGGGGGGGGGGGGGGGGGGGGGGGGTAGGGGTGGGCTGGGCCGGGGCCGTCCCAACGGTTTCATCCTCGTCGTGTGGAGGCTGCGGAATGCAGCCTCATACCTCGCCGTCAAGGCGGGGTTCTATGGGTACGCGTGGGGAAGCGGCGCGAGCACCTCCGCGCCCCAGGAGGCGTCGCTGACGCGCGGCAAGTCGGGGATAGGGACGCCCACGTGCCCAAGGGTGAAGTTTTGCCCGACACGCATGTCGGGCAGGCACGGGTACTAGGCGGCGAACAGGGCCCGCGCCTAGTACTTTAGGAGGGAGCGCCACGGGAAGCCGTTGGCGGCGAGGGGATCCATTCGTGCGACGGTGCGGGAGAAGAAGGCGAGAGGGGAGAGCGACGGTGTTGCAGAGGGGAGAGTGGCGGTGGCAATGTGGCAGGGAACGGCGCGGGAGCACTACATTTATACCGCGGCGGCAAGCCAAAGGGCCGCTCGTATTAACGCCGGCGTACGCGTGGGGAAGCGGCGCTTCCGCTGTGCGGGCGACGTGACTGGACGACTCCCTGCGCCTCTGCGCCGCCTCGGGAGAAGACGAAGACCCGCACGCCTCTCAGTGACGGGTCGGGCCCACGGCCGCATGACGGCGTTTTCTTCCTGTCTGGTGCCCCACGGAAACCATTACACGGCTGAGTTGGGCTGGACTTTCTGAACGGGAATTGGGGAGGGAGCGTCGGGACCGGAAGGCCCAATGGAGGACGCGATAGACGAGTTGGGGCCGGTCCGGACAGAAAAAGGCCATGAGCTTTGGGGCGACGGCTGGAGATGCTGTGAGCCGTTGGATGGGAGTACCGACGGTCACGGCCGCCGTTGTCGAGCTTGGTCATCCGCCTTATCGTCCTATTTTTTTTTGCAGATAACTTGGAGAGCTTTATTCAACTAAAAGCATTCGCTGGACAATCAGCCAACAGGCTGCTAACCAGGAAGCTCGGGGGTTCATCGATCCAGCTTTCTGTTCTGTCAATCGTGCAAGAATGTTTTGCACAAATATGAGCAGAGACATTGGCTGAACGGGGTACATGTTGAACAATAAAGAAACTAAAACTTCTAGCAATCTCTCCTATTTCTAATAGAATTGGTGCCACAACAGAACGATTGTCGTGACGATTGTTCCAGAGTGAAATTAACTCCAGGCAGTCCGATTCGAGAATCACCGAGCAAAAACCCCTCAGATTGGCAAAGATCACGCCTTCTCGCATCGCCATTGCTTCAGCAATCAGAGGTTCTGTAATTCCCGGAATCGGTTTACTCCACGCTCCCAAGAAGGCAGCAGAGGAACGAGCAACACCACCGGCGCCTCCCTTCCCTTCCATGCAGCGAATTGCCGCATCCGTGTTATCTTTACATAGTGTTCATCAGGTGGACGCCAACCAAAACCAGGCAAAACCTTGGTCTGTTGCCTGGGAATACTAATAACACAAGCTTCTCTTGTGCGTTTCATCGAGGCTGCAGGATCAATCTTCTCCTTATCATGGGTCCATCTGTTGCGAGAGTGCCAAATGGACCACATGACAGTCACGATGATCGGCCGCACACGCGCCGTAAACTTGTCTCCACATAAAATGTCACTCGCCCACGTATCTGGATGTAGCCGTGGAAGATGGAAATCAAACAGAGATGGGTTCTGCCCAAAACATCTTGGCATGCTCACAGTGTATCAGCGCATGTGCCAGGTCTTCATCTTTTGCTAAGCAGACATTGCACTTGCTATTGGTTTGATGTGGCGATTTCGTAGGGTACACTCATCTGGAATAATGCCCCTAATCACACGCCACCAAAAGACCCGAACCTTGGGAACCACATTCAGTTTCCAGAGAGCCATCCACATCAGTTGTTTATCTGCTGAAGTTTCTGTAACCTGCCCTTCCTCTGGAGCAAAATGCTCTTTCTGAGTCACTAGAGCCCGGTACGCCGATTTAACCGAGTAGATCCCACTGCCTTCATGTGCCCACGCACGA
Organism: Alopecurus myosuroides; assembly: GCA_028641055.1. Taxonomy (NCBI): domain Eukaryota; kingdom Viridiplantae; phylum Streptophyta; class Magnoliopsida; order Poales; family Poaceae; genus Alopecurus; species Alopecurus myosuroides. Next base: position 93,228 of record JAPCYS010001259.1, read on the forward strand.
AAATCCTCGCCACCCCCCCGACCAGCAGGAATATTGAGTATTGCGTCTGCATCAGGTCTCACGAAGGTGGCACGGACTAGTTCTTGTTTCCACGTCCAATTGTCAGCATCGATAAGTTCACTGACTCGTTGAACCTGGAATTAGGAGGTCTGACCATAGGGTGCATCATCAACGTAGAGGGAATCCAACGATCCCATGCTGATATTGATTCTCCATTGCCCACCGAAATAGCAAACCAGTTTCCAACGCAGTCCTACAGCGACAATTGCCCTCCAAGTCGAAGACGAGATTGCGGTACTGTCGCTTCCATAAAATCAGAATCAGGGTAGTATCTACCCTTCAAAACTCTAGCACACAACGAGTTTGGGGAAGTTATAAAACGCCACCCATGTTTCCCTAACAGTGCCAAGTTAACAGATGCAGGTCTCGAAAGCCCATTCCACCTCTACACTTCGGTTTTGCTAGTTTCTTCAAGATAGCCAGTGTAGAGAGCGTTGTCGATCGAACTACCCCACCAAAATCGTGCCATGCACGACGCCAAATCCTTGCACACTTTCTTTGTCATCAAAAAGCAGCTCATGCTATATGTGGGAATTGCTTGGATACAGATTTCAGTAAGGTTTCTCTTCCCGCACAAGCAAATTGTTTCTCTGACCACCCCTGCATCTTTCCTCTCACCCGATCCCCAATGTGCTCAAGTGCCACTAGTGATCTTGCCAACAGCAGTAGGTAGCCCAAGATACCGTTCACTGAATGCCTCAACATGAACATCCAATGAATTCTTCAAACTCTGCCTGATCCTTGTTGGTGTATTAGGGCTGAAAAATATGGCACTCTTCTCTTTATTGACTCTCTGGCCCGATGCATTACCATAGATCAACAGAATATCATTGAGCCTATTTGCATTCTGATCATTTGCTCCAATAAAAAATGAGACAATCGTCAGCAAAAAGCAAGTGATTAACCCTAAGGGGGATTTGTAGCTTACTCTAATGCCTCTGTCACTCTGCCAAGGAATTCAGAAGTGAAGAGAACCCTTCAGAGCATAAGAGGAATAGAAACGGTGACATGGGGTCTCCTTGACGCAGTCCTCTTGATGGGGTAAAGAAAGGGAGAAATTCACCATTCACCCTGACAGAGAACCGTACCGAAGAAACACATTTCAGAATTAATCTTACCAAAGAGATGCTAAAGCCCAATTTGAGAAGGATAGACTCGAGATAGTGCCATTCAACTCTGTCATAGGCTTTCATCATGTCCAAATTTAACAGCCGCCGTGTAATTCTTGCCTTCTTCCTTCTTTTCATAGTATGGACACTCTCAAAAGCGACAAGCACATTGTCAGTTATCAGACGCCCAGGAACAAAAGCGCTTTGTTCCTCGCTAATTAACTCATCCATGCAACCCCGTAGCCGGTTAGTAATTGCTTTTGCAGCTATTTTGTATAGGACCGGACAGAGTGCTATTGGCGATATTGAGCAATGGATTGGGGGTGACGAACCTTTGGGATCAAGGTTATAGAAGTGTCGTTAAGGCCCTCCGGGAACTCCCCCCATTAAGAAAATCCAAAACAGCACTAGTAACTGCACTATTAAGAAGTGTCCAGTGCCGTTGGAAAAAAACCCGCGGTAAACCCATCAATACCAGGTGCTTTGATGGAGCCATCTGAAAGAGAGAGTGATGCACTTCCTCTGGTGTGAATGGTTTATCAGTAATTGTCGCATATCGGATGTAACTTTCCTCGGAACATGTTCAACAGAGAGCTAGCATCACCGGACCCTGGGAGGCATACAGCTGTTGATAAAAACCCTGTACCTCATTTTGTCCTCTTCATCAGACATACAAACCGAGCCATCGGATCTTTGTAGTTTCTCAATTTTATTGGTCCGTTGCCGTTGCTTAGCCTGAGCATGGAAATAACGCGTATTGCGATCCCCCTCCCGCAGCCAAAGAACACGCGATCTTTGCCGCATCCAAATTTCTTCTTGTCTCATAGCCTCTCTCAACTTAGCAGTAACAGTTTTCTCTTCATCCGAAGGACCTCTGCCAACCGAATGTCGCCGTAAACGGTCCAGTCTCGACTGAAGTTGACGCACGGTACGTGCTAGGCTACCAAATTCCTTAGCACCCTGGGTTCGAGCTCTCGTTTCATAGCATTAAGGGAATCAATCACTCCCTGCAAGGTCTGACCATTAGATTGCCTACTCCATGTATCTGTGACAATCCGATCATAATCCACATGCGTCTGCCAGACATTTTCGTATCGAAACTGTCGACGCCCACGGGAAGCACTGTTACTGCGAACTTCGCAGATCTCCGCAACCACAAAACAATGGTCCGATTCTATTGCACTGACATGCCTTACCCTAATATGCTCAAATTTTTGTCTGAAGGCCTCATTAGCAAACGCACGATCTAGTCTTGCCTTCACGTTAGCATTCCCGGGCTGCCTATTATCCCAAGTGTAGGGGATACCAGACCATCCCAAGTCTTGCAACTCGCATTCATCATAACTTCTCGAAATGCCCTCATTTGTCCTTCTGGCCTCGCAGCCCGACTGAAATGTTCATCAGAGTGCAGGGTTTCGTTGAAGTCTCCCATACACAGCCACGCATCATGTGGCAGTGCAAAGTGTCCGAAGGAACCTCCAGCTATGATGTCTGTCTTCTGCTTTGGGCTCCGTAAAAACCAGTAAACCTCCACTCAGGTGAGTTTTGGTCTCCCTCCGCACCACAGCATCGATGTGGCCGGTACTGTAATTCCTCACTTCACCGAAAACTTTCGACCAGTATAGTCCAATGCCTCCACTGAGACCATTACTGTCAACTGCAAAACAATTAGAAAAACCCTAGCTGACTAGCAAGGGACTCCACACGTTTGGCGCTTATTTTTGTTTCCATAACAAAAAGAAGCCCGGGACCTTCCTGCTTCGTCATGCTTCGAAGCTCACGAACTGTCTCGGGGTTCCAAGCCCCCGACCAGTTGATCCCTATGCAACTCATTGATCCTGGCAGTGCTGCTCTGCAGCCACTGCGTTTTCAGAATTTGTCGGTGTGTCCTTCTTCTTCTTTGTAGCCGGTTCATTGGCCTGAGCCAACTCCCCCTCCTTTTCCCCTTTACCAGCACTTCCATCATTATATAAAATAAGCTCATTATTCAGCACCGTCTGACGGGATTACCTAGCACGGGTACTGAAACTTCTCTATAGTGCTTCTGCGGCAACACCTTCCTCTTGTTTTCTTCTTTAGAGGAGATGATACCTCAGCTGGCTCGGCCGGAGCAGCCTCCTTCTACTCCCTTGCGAAGATGCTGTTCTCCGAATACTCATGGTCGTCGTCTTCCTTTCATCCGGTGCACGTAAAGTAATTTTAAGGGGGCCTCATCATCTCGTGCACCCGGCGAAGGACAGAATAAATCGGAGTGGCCTAACGGCCACACGAAAGCAGAAATTCGGCACTTGTTCATACTGAACCTCGTACCTCCACCTTCTTCCTTGCCTTCGAATCAATAGTAATCCACTCCTCAAGGGTTTTGCGACCTCAATTGTCACTCTAGCCTTAGGTAACCCTACCGGATCAAACTGTGCCACTTTAACATTCTTGTCCAGCTGTTTAGCCACCTCCTTGCCCCACTTATCGTTCCTGAGATTAAAGGGAAGTTAAGAACCCTAGCCCAAATCTGGAACTTATCAAATTCAACTCAGACGGTTGCATGCAGTCCACAAAATCTTCGAGGATGACTGCATTACGACTCACATGCCACGGAGATCCATCCCAGATGCGATCGCGATCGCGCTTGTTCGAATTCCGCCACGAATATGTTTTCTCCCACGGTCGAAACTCCAGTCCTCTCGGGGTTCCCCCAAGAGGACGTAGGGCACTTGCGATGGTTTGAATATGAAAGCTATTGCGAGCCAGAACCTTGCCGGCAAGAGCCCACTTCGGTGTGCATGCTCTTCCAGATCATCAATAACCAAGGGCGTTGCCTCCTCCTCGGTCAGATCTAACTTGCTCATTGCTTCTTCCAGATGCGATCTCGAACCCGTGGGTACAGACGTAGATCCTCCCTTCTCTTCCCCTTCGCAGGATTTGAGGCAGAGGCCATCGAGTAACCGGATCAGTGCGCCTCGCCGACGAGATTCGAGCGAGCGCCGCCACTTCTTCTCTAAAACCCTAGTCGCCTTGGCTCCTAACGTTCCAGAGAGAAAACTGATTGTTGTCGCTCTCATCCGCCTTATCGTCCTAGCTGGACGCAATTTGTTTAATGGCGCTCACGTAACCACCCATATGCGGTAAAGTAGATACTTTAACAATCAAAGGTTATAGTACTACTCTGCAACTGCAAGTGGCTGCAGGCGGCTGAACCTACCGCGGCAAGAGAGAGCATGCATGGACATAGCACATAGCAGCCACGAATAATTCCGAGAGACACAGTTGACCACTGCCTGCCTAGAATACTCGATACATTGCGGGGACATGGGCAAAGACAAAGTCCGGATGATGCCCGGAAGCTCTCTCCGCGCGCGGTGTCAGGTGTAAACACGCACGCGCGTGAAAAATGGAGAGCTAGGTAGTAAGTTAGTTTAGCAGCTTAATTCTTAACTAGCAATACGACGACCACGTCCCGTGCCGGGTCCAAGCTTGCACAGTGCACTGCACCTGCACGGAATGCGTCAAGGGTCAAGAGCTCAAGTTAGGTGAAGATAATACGGTGGTCTTCCTCCTCACCAGCTCTCGCCTCTTACTCTCTGGGTGGGTGTGAGTGTATATATACAGAAACGCCTTCCTCCGCTCACTTCGTAGTTCCTAGCTCCAAGCAGCTAGCTCCCCGTTGCAAGACAAGGGAGAGGACTTGCATGCTAGCTAGCTAAGCTGTAGAACAACAAATCTTGCAAAGCGAGTGCAGAAGAAGAAGGCCCGGCCGGCACCGATTGGCATCTAAGGGGGCGAGAAGATGGATCGCGAGATGCACCGGGTGACGAGCCTGCGCCGCGACAGCTCGCTATGGCGGCGCGACTCGAACGTGTTCTCGCGGACGTCGTCGCGGTTCCAGGACGAGGAGGACGACGAGGAGGCGCTGCGGTGGGCGGCGCTGGAGCGGCTGCCGACCTACGACCGGGTGCGGCGCGGGATGCTGGTGGTGGAGGAGGGCGGCGAGAAGGTGGAGGTGGACGTGGGGAGGCTGGGCGCGCACGAGAGCCGCGCGCTCATCGAGCGCCTCGTCCGCGCCGCCGACGACGACCACGAGCTCTTCCTCCTCAAGCTCAAGGAGCGCATGGACAATGTCGGCATCGAGTACCCCACCATCGAGGTCAGGTTCGAGAAGCTCGAGGTCGAGGCCGAGGTGCGCGTCGGCAACCGCGGACTGCCCACGCTCATCAACTCCGTCACAAACACACTCGAGGTACCACATCCATCGCTTCCGCTCCAAACCAAATTCGTTACAAATTACACCCTTCCAATATGCTGATCATATCTAATCAGCTGCTCTGTTAATTAATTAGTGGAGTAGGAATTAACATATTTGGCTGCTTTTGTTGCTGGTTCCACGATGGAGCCGACGACACAGCTCGTTTTTCTTGCGAGGACAGCAACGCAACGAGGAAGTTGCGTGCTCGCTCGCTCACCCGCCGCAACGCAATCGAGTAGTTTTTTTTTTTTTTTTGGCTGTTGCAACTTGCAAGCTGTATGCGCTTTGCTCAGCGCGCGTGCGTGTGATCTTCTCCTAGCGCGACCTCTTCTCGGATGATTCATTCGCACGGACACCCCACCAACCATACTATGGACTTGGTGGCGGCGATTACCATTTCGGAGACTGGTCCAGATAATCAAACTTAGCCGCCACTAGTCCTGCACAATATCTTACTCTGACCGTCTTTCGCTTTCAAGACTTTTTGGTGACAGGAATTTCCAATTCCCTTGTAGATTATTCAAATCACCATGCACCTCATCAATATTCAAGTCCCAGTTCTCTTCTTCTTCCTTGGAAAAGTCATCATCCTTTTTTCTTGGATACAGAAAACCGGTTTTGCTAAATCTCAGTCGATAAAGATTTTCTTAAGTCTCAGCTACTTTTGAGAAAAGTGCAACCGCAATTCAAAATAAAGTGCAATTGCATTTTTCTGGACAGAAATGTGCAACTGGTGCGGTTGCACGTTTCTTCTTAGAAAAGTGTAATTGCACTTTTCTTTAAACTATAGTTGCGCTTTTTTAAATTGACCGAGAAAATCTCAGTCGACTGTCCCTACAGAAAAATTCGGTCTAAACTTCAAAAAAAAAAAAGAGAGAGAGAAAACTCGATCTACAGCTTAAATCCAAACTTTGCCTTCGCCGGGCCTGGCCCGCAACCGCAAGGCCGCAACAACGGAACCTCCCCGGTATGACCAATCAGATCGGCCGTCTTTCCGCCCACGGCCACTGGCACCAGCACCGACACGCCGCCGCCGCCGCAGCCGCAGCGTCCCCTACCTCTCGCCAGGCAACAGCCACCGCCACGCCATTCCTACCCACAGAACCCCATGACGCGCAGTCGTCGCATCTCGGCCCCACGGCGCTGCGGCATTCCGTCGAGCGTATGGCGTGCGCGCCTATGCAGCAGTACTCGTATGTGGCTTCCTAGTTTCGCCATCGCCACCGCATGCTACTAACTTCACTGAAACAACTGTGCATTTTCATTTCCTACTAGTATATCTAAGCGCGTTTCTTGTTTTCTGCGCTCCAGGCCATCGGCAACATGCTCCACGTCCTGCCCAACCGGAAGCAGGCCATGACCGTCCTCCACGACGTGAGCGGGATCATCAAGCCCCGGAGGATGACGCTGCTGCTGGGTCCTCCTGGCTCCGGGAAGACTTCGCTGCTGCTGGCGATGGCCGGGAAGCTCGACAAGGAGCTCAGGGTCTCCGGGAGGGTCACCTACAACGGCCACGGGCTGGACGAGTTCGTGCCCCAGAGGACCGCCGCCTACATCAGCCAGCACGACCTCCACATCGGGGAGATGACCGTCAGGGAGACGCTGGCATTCTCGGCACGCTGCCAAGGCGTTGGCACCAGATACGGTATGCTGCTTCAATTCGACCTAATTATTTTGACAATGCACGCAAATGGGCGATATGTTTACGCCATATGTCAGTCGCGTCGTCGATATAGCTTCTGAGCTTTGCTATTTTGCTTCTTGTAGAGATGCTTACTGAGTTGGCAAGAAGGGAAAAGGCGGCCAACATCAAGCCAGATCATGATATCGATGTCTACATGAAGGTGAGGATCTTATAACATTTTACAACATACGGTGTTGTGTAACGTTTCATAGACCTGCACTGCAGTTTTTATGTGGCTAGCACAGGACAGGATCGAAGAGAATCATTTCAACCAGACTTCTCACGCTATATTGTTCTTGCCTATCACTAAAGTACTCGTTAACACCCGGCTTCTTTACTTTAATCCCTGTAGGCCTCAGCTATGGGAGGGCAAGAATCCAGTATTGTGACAGAATACATACTCAAGGTATAGTCCGCGACCTGATGAAGCACCGAAAGGATGCTTTTATATGGAGATTTGTTCATTAGTAGAATGATGACTTTTCAGTCCTCATGTCTCATACTCTGTTAATGTAACTGCAGATATTAGGATTGGATATATGTGCTGATACGTTGGTAGGCAACGATATGCTAAGGGGCATATCTGGTGGACAACGGAAACGTGTCACAACAGGTATATATTTTCAGCAGGAATGTGGTTCATTTAACACTTATACAGTAATGGTATACATATCAGAGACTTGCATCACAATTAAGAAATTCATAATCAACCTATGCATCTTCAATGCACAGGTGAAATGCTTGTTGGTCCAGCAAAAGCTCTCTTCATGGACGAGATATCCACTGGACTGGATAGCTCAACCACATACCAGATAGTGAATCTCTGGGCAAACTATCCACATCCTTGGCGGAACTGCAGTCATCTCCTTGCTCCAGCCAGCTCCTGAAACATACAACTTGTTTGACGACATTATACTCCCTCTCTGACGGGCAGGTGTACCAGGGCCCCCGAGAAATGTGCTTGAGTTCTTTCAGTTCATGGATTCAAATGCCCTAGCAGAAAGGGTGCTGACTTTTACAGGAGGTATGTGCCTTGTCTGTTAATTCGTATGCCGCTATTCTCATTTTGAAGAGAATGGTACTGAAATATCTGAATAATTGAAAAGGTGACATCAAAGAAAGACAGGAGCAGTACTGGTACAGGGTGACAGGCCATACCGTTGTGCCTGTGAAGCAATTTGCGGATGCATTCCGTTCCTTCCTGTGGGCAAGTCAATAGAGAACGAGCTGAATGAGCCATTTGATAGGACCAGGAGCCACCCTGCTGCTCTGCTACTTCAAAGTGGTGTCAGCGGATGGAGTTGCTCAAAGCCACTACGATAGAGAGCTTCTACTCATGAAGAGGAACGCATTTATGTACATATTTAAAGCTGTCAATGTAAGTCATATCTTTCATGTGTTTACTTTAATGATTGGGTGGGGATGATTAGATGCATCATTCTAAACTTTTCCATCGTTGCAGCTAACTATATGGCGTTCATCGTGATGACCACATGTTTTCCGTACCAACATGCGCCGTGATGAATTTTATGGACAGATCTATTTGGGGGCACTGTTCTTTGCTTGACACGATAATGTTTAATGGTTTTGCGGAGCTTGGCATGACAGTCATGAAACTTCCTGTCTTCTTCAAGCAGAGGGATCTTCTTTTCTTTCCTGCATGGGCCTACACAATACCATCGTGGATTCTTCAGATCCCTATCACGTTTGTTGAAGTCGGAGTTTATGTTTTCACCACATATTATGTCATTGGATTTGATCCCAGTGTAAGCAGGTAAGACACTGATGCAGACATCAATTTCCTTACCCAATTATATTGCTTATTAGGTGGTGATTTTATCTTTGTGAACACATATATTGAATGCTCTACAAGAAATGAACTAGCTTTGTGAAGTCTGAATGATTTCCTGTATTGCTCAGGTTCTTTAAGCAGTATCTGCTGCTGCTTGCGATCAATCAGATGTCATCTTCACTGTTCCGCTTCATTGCTGGAGTTGGACGAGACATGGTTGTGTCCCACACCTTTGGACCCTTAGCATTGTTGGCTTTTGCAGCATTGGGTGGCTTCATCCTTGCAAGACGTAAGTTACTCACGCGGACATGATAAAATGAATGTTTCCATCTTTACATGATAACGAGGAACTAAATGTTAATTGTGCCTTACATGATTCCATCTTATTATTTCTTCCAGCTGATATAAAGAAGTGGTGGATTTGGGGTTACTGGATATCTCCGATATCATATGCACAAAATGCTATTTCGACAAACGAATTTCTGGGGCCCAGTTGGAACCAGTAAGTACCTCTGTTGAAAACAAATCAAACTTACCACTACATACACATAGAAAATTCAAAATTTATTTGCATTATGCAGCTTGCTCCTGGAAAAAACGAGACCATTGGAGTTAGCGTGCTTAAAGCCCGCGGTATCTTTACGGAAGCTAAGTGGTATTGGATTGGGCTTGCTGCCATGGTTGGATACACTCTCCTCTTCAACCTTCTTTACACTGTAGCCCTTGCAGCTTTGAATCGTAAGTCTATTTAGAAGACTACGTCTCATTTATCAAGGATCAGATAATGAACATTTGCACTTTATAACTTAGAGGATAATAACTGTAGCTAGTTGCTTTTCTTTTACAGCACTGTCAGATTCTAGCCCATCAATGTCCGAAGCGGATTTGAAAGAAAAGCGTGCAAATTTAACCGGTCAAGCTCTGGAGGGTCCCAAGGAAAAGAAATCTAGGAAGCATGAGTTGGAATTGTCTCATATTAATGACCGAAACTCAGTGGGTAGCAGCGTCGATTCTAGTGGTAGCAGGAAGGGTTTGGTACTCCCATTTGCACCACTGTCACTTACCTTCAACAACACCAAATACTCAGTGGATATGCCAGAGGTAAATTTCCTATCAATGAACAGTGAAGGCACCAGAATAACAGTATATACCCATTACCCAAGTTTTCTTACCCAATTATATTGCTTTGTATTCACAGGCAATGAAAGCACAAGGAGTAACGGAAGACCGCTTGTTGCTTTTAAAGGGTGTGAGTGGTTCTTTTAGGCCAGGAGTACTTACTGCGTTAATGGGTGTGAGTGGGGCTGGAAAGACAACCCTGATGGATGTTTTAGCGGGTAGGAAAACCGGAGGATACATAGAGGGGGATATCACCATCTCAGGTTATCCGAAGAAGCAAGAGACCTTTGCGCGTATATCAGGATACTGTGAGCAAAATGATATTCATTCTCCACATGTTACAGTATATGAATCACTCGTGTTTTCTGCATGGCTGCGGCTTCCTGCGGAGGTTGATTCAGAAAAAAGAAAGGTTAGTCAGCTTGATCATAGGCATATTATCAGTTCTTGATTCCTTTTTCTCGTATGATTGGAGACCTTACTGGCTGAACTGTGATAACAGATGTTCATTGAGGAGGTCATGAATCTCGTAGAGCTCACACCATTGAGGGATGCACTTGTTGGTCTTCCTGGAGTAAATGGTCTATCAACTGAGCAACGCAAGAGGCTGACAATCGCCGTAGAGCTTGTTGCTAACCCGTCGATCATTTTTATGGATGAGCCAACATCTGGTCTTGATGCTCGGGCTGCTGCAATTGTGATGAGGACTGTTAGAAACACCGTTAACACTGGAAGGACTGTTGTTTGCACCATTCACCAGCCAAGTATTGACATATTTGAAGCATTTGATGAGGTGGTTAATTCATTATTCTCTGTTTGGCTTATTATCATTAGCTTTATTAGATAAGGTCGTATGTTGACTATGTGCTTATTGCAGCTTTTCCTGATGAAGAGAGGAGGTGAAGAAATTTATGTTGGTCCAGTGGGCCCAAATTCTTCAAATTTGATCGAGTACTTTGAGGTAAGAAGAGCAAAATCAGTAGCTGCACTGGACGTTGCAACTCCTTTTGCCAGCTAGATCACATCTGACATTCCTTTTGTATGTTTGGTCAGGGAATTGATGGCATTAGTAAGATAAATGATGGATATAACCCAGCAACATGGATGTTGGAAGTGTCCTCTAGTGCACAGGAGGAAATGCTTGGTATTGATTTCGCTGAAGCCTACAGACAATCAGAACTGTACCAGTAAGGCTCACCACTAGCCATTCGGATGCAATGTAGTTGGCATGTGTATTTGAGTGACACTTCTAATTACTTTACATTTTTGCAATTTCAGAAGGAACAAGGAACTCATAAAGGATCTAAGCACACCACCTCCCGGTTCTAGAGATCTCAACTTCCCTACACAGTACTCTAGATCATTCACCACACAATGCGTAGCTTGCTTTTGGAAGCAAAATTGGTCATATTGGAGAAACCCAGCCTACACAGCTGTGAGATTACTCTTCACCATCGTCATTGCGCTATTGTTTGGGACGATGTTCTGGGGCCTTGGAAGCAAAACGTACATCTTCTAACTGTTATTATAACTGCTTCTATTGTTTTGATATAGCAGCTATTTCAAGTAAGACATATTCTGACGCCTTACTCATGTCATGATGCAGTCAAAAATCCCAGGATCTATTTAATGCCATGGGATCAATGTATGCTGCAGTTCTATACCTTGGAGTGCAAAACTCTGGTACTGTTCAACCAGTTGTGGTGGTGGAGCGAACAGTCTTTTACCGAGAAAGAGCAGCTGGCATGTATTCAGCTTTCCCATATGCATTTGGGCAGGTAATTTCTCAGCCTCTCGGTTTACCTATTCCGGGCTATATGTATGTTTGACCTTTGAGAACATAAATTCCCTTGCACTCTAAGTCATAGTTGCAATTAGGGCGGGTAGTTTATTATCATGGCTATTCATCATCACTCTTGATTCTTTCAGTCCCCGAACCTGACAATGGCACATTCTCCTTTTCTAGGTTGCGATTGAATTTCCATATGTGATGGTTCAGGCTCTGATTTATGGCGTGCTAGTCTATTCAATGATTGGATTCGAATGGACCGTCGCCAAGTTCTTGTGGTACCTGTTCTTCATGTACTTCACCCTGCTATATTTCACGTTCTATGGAATGATGGCTGTAGGCTTGACTCCGAATGAGAGCATAGCAGCTATCATCTCATCAGCATTCTACAACGTATGGAACCTCTTCTCAGGATATCTTATCCCCCGACCTGTAAGTTATCCTCTCGATACATTTTGCTTTGCTGTCAATTTAGTACTTACCAGTCTTTCATGTCTTCACACTACTCATCCATTGAACTTTTACTTCAGAAACTTCCTGTTTGGTGGAGGTGGTACTCATGGATTTGCCCGGTAGCATGGACGCTGTATGGACTGGTCGCCTCCCAATTTGGTGATCTCCATCATCCACTCGAGGGAGGATTACACCCAGGCCAAACCGTGGCTCAGTATATCACGGAGTACTTCGGCTTCCGTCATGACTTCTTGTGGGCCGTGGCAGTGATGCACGTCGTTTTCACCGTGGTGTTCGCCTTCCTGTTCAGTTTCGCCATCATGAAGTTCAACTTCCAGAAGAGATGAGGGAGACATTCTTTCACATTCCTTGTACGTACATCCCTGCTGCTGTAAAACAGCCCATGCGAATGGATTAAACCAAGTGTAGCTGTTTCTGTAAATGGTATAGAGGTCATTTTGCATTTCAAACCTGTAGAAATTCGCTCATTTATACTCCATAGGACTTATAGGAAAAAGGCTGAGTAGCCTTGTTGAGCCTCCAGCTTGGTCACCAGCTCTAGCTGGGTGAGTAGCTGATACTTGTCCGAGAATGTAAACCGTGTCCAGTAACGTTGTCATTTCTGAACGAGTTAATGGAGGCAGAAAATTTTGATGATTCCTCAATCTCTAGTGAAACACATGGAATTGCTGCCCAAATTATTGCAGAGTAATTTAGAGTACATCTGATTGATTGATGTCAGTGTACATGTTTACTTGGTGATTTCGTTCCGCTAACCAGAGGCTGATCCTTCATGTTCTCATTTTGAGTGTTCTCGATTGAGTCAGCTCATTGCTGCCGAATCCGATTCCCTCTCGGCTTTGCCGTTTCCTGGTTACGAGTTACGACGACGTAGCGGCCAAATCAGGCATGTTTCAACAAATCAGTATCCGCGCCAGGTTCCACTTTCATTTATAAATGCTACTGCGGACAGCGTACTGATGTTCTCATCCGCTTAGGATTCAGCTTACTATGAACTTTTTGCCTATATATTTCAGTTGTACTGTAATGGCTGTTTTAGGTAACTAAGGATGCAAGTGGACAGTCCAATGGACTTGACGGGCAGTCCGCTCTACTGTTTTTCCTTTTTCTTTTTTGGCTAATTGGAAAACGATTCGGTTGGTATTTTCATTACTGGATGGCAACTTAGAAAACGCAGCAGACGGATACGGGATGGCTGGTGGACGTCCGCCTGCATCCCCATAGGCAACTGAAACCATTTGTATGGCTAAATGCTCAGATACGGTGTCTGCTTTCATGTGCTCTGCTTCAGAGCAACAGATTCTACTCATGGTAAGAAGTCTGCATGGATTAATCCATTTCCTGTTCTCATTTCTTCAGATTTACATACTCACCAATATGAGAAAAACTGCATTTTCTTCGGAGATAACTTGTAATTCTTATAATTTTGAAGTTGGGTTCTGGGCCTCTACAATTTCTTATGATTCGAACTGAATTCGCATGAGGGTGACACTTTTTATCCATATAAAGTATGCTAACTGAATGATGTTGCATCAGTTGGATTTTACTTGCAATGATGCATACAACTTACTTTCTTGATAGATCTACATTCTCTAGTACTTGAATTCGATGATCAGTTTCTAACAAAATAATGGTGCCTTTTCTAATAGAGTATCAAAAGCGGCAATGCAAAGAGCCCCATAGTGGTTGGGCCTTGGGGAGGGATAGGAGGATACCCTTGGGACGAAAATTTGTACTCGGCGATACGCCAGATTGTGATTACCCATGGTGCACCTGTCGACTCAATAAGAATCGAGTATGACCTGAAAGCAGACACGGTCTGGTTCCAATTTATAATGTATAGGACACTGACATTTTATTGTATAGGAGTAGAACACATTAGAAGGAAAAATTTCTTTATATTGCAGGAAGCAAAAAAGTTCTTGAAACATTCTCTAAATTTATATTTGCATCTTTGAATCTATATTTGTATCTCTGAATTTATATTCCGATTGTAAACACTGTTACTGCTTGTAAATAATTTCTTATTGTACTCCAGTGTGATTCTTTCGCTACTACTGCAGGGAGACAGAGGACGTGTCGGAGATTGACTGGTGTGAGCCGGGCGAGGTGGCAGCAATGGAGGTTTGTTTTATCAGGTTGACGCTTAATGAACAACATGCTCTTACTAAAGCTTTAGTGCCTTATCTAGAACTACTCTCTCATGAATTTATCTGATTATCCTTATTTCCCTTTTTGAATAACTATTGTGACAAGCCATATACCTATTATTGACTGCATGATTTTGTTTTCATTTGATCTCCTCTCAATAAAATCAATTTTGCAAGGACTGAGTCGAATAATGTCAATCTGCAGCAACATGGATCCCCTTTTCTTCTATAACAGAAGTTTTTTTTGTTCTTATGACATGTATCTAGTCACATTTCATCTATTTGTGATACGTAATATATGTAGCACTCTGTTTTACATAGCATGGCAATATTGGCAGAACCATAGAAACTGTTTTTCCTTCTCTTTTCTTTTTAATTCTGGCTACATGGAGCATGGACAGGAGCTCGTGGACAAAGGGCCTTGGACAATGAATTCGGATATGTTACTAAACTGGGCAGTCGGCCAAAATCTGTGCAGGACGAGCTTGGTGGGGTTTTGCTGGTACAAAAGGGAAACGACTTCGCATTGTCTGCCGGCCTCCTTGCTTTCAGGACTTTGCCTCTTTTTTTTTTTTGAATTTTCCAATATATAATAAAAACACCGAGCTGCAAGCCGCCTCATTAAAAACCTTCCAGTCCCCTTAGGTACCCTGGTAAGGAAAAGAGTGCGTAAAAAACTTGCAGCCCCTCAGAGTTCGAACACGGTTACATCGTTAATTACATCAGAGACAATAAAACTAGGTGGATCCCCCTCCCAAATAAAGGAACTGTCGGTATCATAAGCATGTCTAGCTAAAACATGGGCCACTCGTTTGCTTCTCTGTTGCAGTGTTGAACTTTGGTAACTCCCTGTCACGCAGGATACAGAACCTTAGCTGTAGCTGGGTGTATGAGTGAGTTAATATTACGTGTGGGCCTGCGTGCCAGCTGGTTGGGTGTGTGGCTTATAGCCTGTTGCTGTAAACGATGAGGACCACGAACTGAATTGAGGAATAGAACCTGAAACTTTCCTCCTATCTCTCCCTCTGCTGTTGTTCTTCCTCCTTGATTCAGATTCGTCAGATCCGCACCTCACGCTGGCGATCATACCAGCAAGGGGGTAGTACACTTGGTATCAGATTCAGTGATTCTCGGCCACGACTCCGAAGTGCGACACTCCGATCGTTTGGCTTTGAGCTGTAAAATCCCTGGGTTGGTAAGGGAACTGGACGCAATTGATCCATCGATTCGTCTCAGATCTCTGTAAGTCCCACTTGGGTTGGCTTGGCCGCTCGATCTGCCGCTACGGCACCCGTCAAGCCTTCAGCGCAGACCCAATTGGTCTTGGCTGCCATGGGCGAGACGGCGGCGACGACCGAAGATTCGCTGGCGGAGCTCCGTTCCAGCCTGGATTTGTTGCACGGGGCGGTCGCCCGCATCGACACGGCGCAGCAGCAGATGCGGGCGCAAATGGATGCCCAGGCGTTGGCGGTGCAGGAAGGCTCACGTCTTCATGACGCCACAGCGCGTACCCTCGCCAAGCTCGCGGATCGACTGGAAGCAAACGAGCGCGCTTGTCACTCCCCTGCCTCACCAGAAGATGATCCAGACCCGAATATGATCCAATCAGGCGGCACGACTAGGCTGCACACCGTGAAGCCAAACTGGAAGGGAATGGGACGGGCGGCGGCACCAGCGCGGCGGCGGGGCGCGGGGAGTTGGGCAGCGGGGTTGGCGACGGTCTTCTGGGCGGCGGGGTGGGCGCTGGCGGCGGTAGACATCATTCAGATTTCCCAGGTCGTGCTCCTCTCCCTAAAATGACAGTGCCCCGTTTTGCTGGTGAATGGCCTCGTATATGGAAGGACCAACTCATGGATTATTTCCGTATTTTCAACATTAATCCTGCTCTATGGTTTACAACTGGTACCCTGCACTTGGATGGGTGTGCGGCAATGTGGTGGCAAGCCTACAAGCTGAAGCATGAGGTCACCACTTGGCCACAATTCATCTCAGCAATTGAGGAACAGTTTGGTGCAGATGATCATCGGAAAGTAATGAAGGCATTGGTTGGCCTGAAGCAAACAGGTACAATTTCCGAATATCAACACGCATTTCAGGAGTTGGTGTATAAAGCATCGATGCTCAATCCACACTACGACGAGCAATTGTTCATTTCTCATTTCATCCGTGGTCTGAAATCTGAATTCCGTACTGCGGTGGAGTCTCAAGTACCAACCACTCTTGAGCGTGCCTATCTGCTAGGCCAGGTGCAGCAAGAAGTTTGGGAGGAAGGAAAAAATATGCCAACACACCACAGACAGTACCACCAGACTCGACAAGAGGTTGCTGTGCACAAACCTGACGGTGGCCGCCCAGCCCTTAAACTGGGAAATGGAGAAATGTGGAAAGACCGTCAGTTACGTGATTACCGTCGCACGAATGGTCTTTGTTTCAAGTGTGGGGAGAAATACGACCCTACACACCAGTGCACCAAGAAACCTGGAGCCGAAGCTCACGCGCTGCAGCTGGAAGACACTCCTGAACTGTTGACAGAGGAGATATTGAATATGTTGGAACTTCAGGACATTGCACAAGCAGAGCAGCTGAGCCTTTCTATTCATGCTATTGCCGGCACAAATGGGGCGGATACTCTTCGTTTGAGAGCTATGGTGGGGAATCAAGTCTTACTGATCTTGGTAGATTCAGGTAGCAGCAACAGTTTCTTAAATGCTGCCATGGTCGATAGATTGCAGTGCTCAGTCAAGAAAATTCCATCTACATCCGTGAAGATAGCTAATGGAGATCATATGCATTGTGATAAGATGGTTCCTAATTTGAGTTGGTGGTGTGATGGAGAAACTTTTCAGACTTCTTTGCGAGTTTTGGAACTGGGAGCTTACGATGCCATACTAGGTATGGACTGGCTACAGCAACACAGTCCCATGATCACTGATTGGGAGAATCATTGCTTGGCATTTGAGCATAACAACAAGTACATTACTCTAAGGGGAGTCCTGGCCCCTCCATTTGACTCTATTAAAGAACTTCCAGTGGAGCAGCTACTCAAATGGTACAAGGGAAATGAGGTTTGGGCTATGGCAGTGATAAAACCTGTTACGGACAGTGAGGAGCATCACGTGCCACCGGAGATTCAGGGAATTCTGGACCAATTCATTGCAGTTTTTGAGGAACCTGATGCATTGCCTCCAGAACGTGAGTATGATCATGCAATCCCATTAAAACCAGATGCAACTCCGTTCAATGCCCGGCCCTATCGATACTCACCGGCACACAAAGACGAGATTGAGAAGCAAGTAAGGTCAATGTTGGAAGCGGGCATCATTGTTCCAAGCATGTCGCCATATGCTTCACCGGTATTGCTAGTTCAAAAGAAGGATGGTTCATGGCGCTTCTGTATTGACTATCGCCGGCTCAATGAATTGACGATCAAAAACACATTTCCTATGCCTGTAATTGACGAACTATTGGATGAACTTGCTGGTGCCAAGATTTTCTCTAAGTTGGACCTACGGGCCGGGTACCATCAGATTCGCATGCTGCCAGCAGATGAACATAAGACTGCGTTCAAAACACATCAAGGGCACTATCAGTTTAGGGTCATGCCTTTTGGGCTGTGCAACGCACCGGCGACATTCCAATGTGTGATGAATTCCGTGCTAAGTCCCTGCTTACGGCGTTCTGTTCTTGTCTTTATGGAAGACATTCTCATCTACAGTGCCTCGATTTCTGACCATGCACAACATTTGAAAGAGGTTCTGACCTTGCTCCAGCAACATCAGCTGTATGTAAAGAGAAGCAAGTGCTCGTTTGCTTGTCACAGCCTCGAGTACCTTGGACACATAATTTCAGCAGAAGGGGTTGCTACCGACCCAAAGAAAACGGAAGCCATGTCAAATTGGCCAGTACCCCGAACGACCACTGAACTTCGTGGATTTCTTGGCCTCACCGGGTATTATCGCAAGTTTGTCAAGAACTATGGCATTATCGCCAAGCCACTGACTAACATGTTGAAGAAAAAAGGTTTTGTGTGGACCGATCAAGCTACATCAGCTTTTCTCTCTTTAAAGGAGGCAATGCTCACTACACCGGTGCTCCAATTACCAGATTTCAGTAAGCAGTTTGTGGTGGAGACCGATGCCTGCGATTTAGGTATTGGAGCTGTTCTAATGCAGGATCACCATCCTCTCGCCTTCTTGAGTAAACCTTTAAGTCAACAACATCAACAATTATCAATTTACGAGAAGGAGTTCCTTGCACTGCTAATGGCGGTGGAACGCTGGCGACCATACTTACAGCGTGGGGAATTTCTCATTCGCACAGATCATCATAGTCTTTGCTATCTCGAGGATCAGACCCTGCAGTCTCCCCTCCAACGTAAAGCTATGGCACGCCTTATGGGACTCCAGTTCAAGATCACCTATCGCAAGGGCGTGGAGAATCATGCGGCCGACTCTCTCTCTCGGGTGGGACACCTGATGGCGATTTCGGCGCAGAGCAACGTGCAGCCTACTTGGGTACAGGAAGTGGTAAACTCCTATGTCACAGATCCAGAGGCACAACAACGTCTCATGCAATTGGCAATTCAGAGCCCGGATGAACATGGCTACGATCTGCAGCATGGCCTGATCCGTTATAGAGGACGAGTTTGGCTGGGGGCGAACTCGGCAATACAGACAAAGCTGATTTCCGCTTTGCATGCTAGTGCGGTGGGTGGCCACTCTGGAGTGCAAGCAACATACCAGCGCCTGAAGCGGTTGTTTGCCTGGACAGGGATGAAAACGGCGGTGCACGAATTTGTGCGTCAATGCGACGTCTGCCAACGTGCCAAACACTCAAATCTGCCGCCTAAAGGTCTGCTACAACCTCTACCAATTCCAGCGGGAGCCTGGCAAGACATTACAATGGATTTTAGAGGGATTGCCGCTATCGGAAGGGGCGAACACCATTTTGGTTATTGTTGATCGCTTCACGAAGTACGCCCACTTTGTTCCCCTGAAACATCCATTCACAGCACCACAGGTTGGACGAGTTTTTGTGGACTCTGTGGTCAAGTTACACGGCATGCCTCACTCGATTGTCTCAGATCGTGACAAGATATTCACGAGCAACTTCTGGAAGAAGCTGTTTGAACTGCTGGGTACTAAACTGAAGTTCACCACTGCGTACCATCCTCAGACCGATGGACAGAGTGAACGTGTCAACCAGAGTTTAGAAATGTTCTTGCGCTGCAGTATCCAGGACAATCCCAAACAATGGAAACGCTGGCTTCCCCTTGCAGAGTTCTGGTATAATTCCACTTTCCACACATCCTTGGGTACCTCTCCTTTCAAGGCACTTTATGGGCACGAGCCAAATTTCGGAGCAATGCTAGAGTTAGCTTCGGATGATTCATCCCCAGCAGCGGAAATGCTCACCGAGCGTGCAGCTCAATTGGAACTGCTGAAAACACATCTGCAAGCTGCTCAGAACCGTATGAAGCTCAAGGCAGACAAAAATAGAACTGAGAAAGAATTTCATGTCGGGGAGCGTGTGCTGCTCAAGCTTCAGCCCTACGTGCAACAATCTGTGGTCAGTCGACCATATCCCAAGCTGGCCTTCAAGTTCTTCGGACCATATGAGATTCTGGAACGAATTGGGAAAGTGGCATACCTTCTAAAACTCCCACCAGGTAGCCTCGTGCATCCCGTGTTTCATGTATCACAACTGAAAGAGTACCGTGCAGACTATACTCCTGTATTTGCCGAATTGCCCAATCTGCCTGCTCTGGACCAACTAGACACAGTTCCGGAAGGTATCCTTGAACGTCGCATGGTCAAGAAGGGAAATTCAGCTATCACACAAGTCCGAGTCAAATGGCGCGGCATACCTGAAGATTCGTGTACCTGGGAGGACTGGGATGTGCTTACATCACGTTTTCCTTCAGTTCTTGCTTGGGGACAAGCAACTTCTTCTCCCGGGGGTATTGTCACGCAGGATACAGAACCTTAGCTGTAGCTGGGTGTATGAGTGAGTTAATATTACGTGTGGGCCTGCGTGCCAGCTGGTTGGGTGTGTGGCTTATAGCCTGTTGCTGTAAACGATGAGGACCACGAACTGAATTGAGGAATAGAACCTGAAACTTTCCTCCTATCTCTCCCTCTGCTGTTGTTCTTCCTCCTTGATTCAGATTCGTCAGATCCGCACCTCACGCTGGCGATCATACCAGCAAGGGGGTAGTACACTCCCGACCTAGAGATTCTCATGAAGCAATCTGCTAGGATGGTTGAATAAGGGCTCAATATCTCCAAGTGCCCGTTAACCGCTTGGCAAATCTTGAAGGAGTCTGTTTCAATGGTCACCGAAGAAGGACCCAGCCGTTCTACGAGGGCAAGACCGTGCTGAAGAGATAGAGCTTCAGCAGTTGCCACATCCAGAACAGGGGCTTTGCTTCCGTACACCCCCCCTCCCCCAAACTTAAAAGGTTAGTATGGTCTTTTACCTATAATTACTTAGTTAAACGGATTAAATTAGGTACCCACGTACATACGTCAATACGGTATTCACAGCTTCATACTCTCGCCTAGCGCTGCACCCGTGGCGCTTGTGCCGGTGGCAGATGCAACAGAGATGTAGGACGCTGGACGCCGGCTCCTGTGCCTGTGACAGTGGCGGGGGAGGAACTGCAGCGGATAGGGAGGAGCTCGACACCGCGTCTGGCTGAGGAGGGGCGGCACAGTTCCATGAGCGGAGGCTCGTGGTGTGGCTGGCGCTAGCTGCCGTCCCAGCCCATATGGTGTACCATGCTAAGTCTTTTTGGTGTGTGTTCTGGTACTAGCTAGTAGCTATAATCAATCAACCTACTAGTCTGGTTGCTTAGCTTGTTGAAAAGTGCCCGACTCGGCGGAATAGTTTGGTACGGCGTGCATCTCGCCGGAGCGTCGTCGCTCGTCTCAGCGGATTGGTTTGGTATGGGGCGCATCTCGCCGGAGCGTCGTCGCTCGACTCGGCTGATTGGTTCGGCACGCTTCCTCGCTGGCCGGAGCTGATTGGTTCAATACGGTGCACGTCGCCGGAGCATCATCGCTCGCGGCTGGCACTGTAACAACAATCCGTACAAATTTAATTGAGCAGTATATACAGCTAAATACGTCTTTATTATTTTTAAGGGTAAATTAATATTTTCAATGACCATCGAGCCCTTAATTATGAAGGGGTATAAACCAATCTCAACCGTTATTGTATTTTAAGTTTGGGAGGGGGGTGTACTGAAGCAGAAGCCCCAGAACATTAGTAAGAGGCCAGTATCCCCCTGCAGCCACGGCCCCTTTGTCATTTCGCAGAACACACCCCGCAGCACCCGTACCGTTCGGAAAAAAGGCCGCGTCGATGTTGAGTTTGAATGATTTTGGAGCGGATTTTGACCAACACGCGACCCTGGGTTCTTTGGAAGGCGACACAGCTTGGAAGTTCGCCGTGATGGCGAGGGCAGCGAGAGCGGACTGACCAGGGGAAGCCACATTCTCACCATTCACCGCCGCATGACGTTGCCACCATATATACCACGCCCCGACCGCCAAGGCCTCCTTGAATCCAATTTTACCCAACATAGGGATATTAGGATTAACCATTCGCAGCAGATTCTCAAGAACCACAGACCCGGACCTCTCTTATGGGAGCATGGATTCGACCGTGTGGAGAAGACCCATTGATTCCAAGACCTTTCGCGCGCGTTTACAGAGGAACAGAACATGTTTAATATATTCAGGACCTTGCATGCAAATAGGGCATTGAGGTGAAACCTTTATGTGACGATCAGCCAAGATTGCTAATCCCGGAATGGTGCCATGCAAAGCTCTCCAGGCAAAAATCTTAACCTTAGCTAGGACCATAAGATTCCACAAAATGCTCCAAACCGGATTAGCTTGAGAGGATCCCATACCACCCGTACCATACGTCTTCTGACCAAAAGAATGAGTCCATTGAGCATAGTAAGCAGATCTCACCACATCTGTTAATTTACCTATATAGGAAGACCAAATGGGGCACCTAGGAGCATGGTCACTGGTACCAAATCCCGTACATTTTAGGTATGGAGACATCATGAATATCTCGGGTATGTATACCTTGGGTATGTAGCACGTATATATACCCGTAGGTATGCACATAGCGTGGTATACATACCTTAAAAGTATATCTATATGTATATATACATACCTGACCGGTACACGTATACTTAGGTATATATATTGTAGGTATGTAAGTTACGTAGATATCTTAGGTATGTATACCTAAGGGTATATATACGTCATACATACCCATGGTACAGGTATCTAAGGTATCCATAGTATATACCTGTACAAATTGAACAGTATTTCGTACAGGAGCATATATATATATATAATATATATATAATATATATATATTTATATATATATATATATATGACTTTTCGATAGATGCCAGGCCACAAAATCTTCATCCATATGTTCATTCAGTGGGATTTTCAAAATTCTGGACACACCAATGGGATTGAAATTGTCCTTCAGAATTTCTTCATCCCAAGAATATGAGTGCGGATCAATCAGCTCGCTAACATGACAAAGAAGACATTGAACCCTGGGAGTGATAACCTTCCTCGAAGGACTGCCAGGGACCCATGGATCATCCCATATGTTAATGAGCTCACCAGAACCAACTCTCCAAATGTGCCCTCGCTTGAAGGTGCTCAAAGAAGCAACTATGCTTTGCCAAGTGTATGAGGAGCCAATTTTCCTGCCAGCATTCAAAATTGACCCGTTCGGATAGTATTTCGCTTTCAGGACCCTCGCACATAATGACTCGGGGTTAGATAATAGTCTCCAAATTTGTTTTCCAAGCATGGCCAGATTAAATGAGTGAAGGTCGCGAAAACCCATACCTCCATCATTTTTAGGGATGCACATACGCCACCAAGCCATCCAATGCATCCGACTCTTCATGTCGGTATCTCCCCACCAAAACCTTGACATAGCATCGGTCATCTCCTTACACATCTTCTTTGGAATCTGAAACACCGCCATCGCATATACTGGGATTGATTGGATTACTGCTTTCAATAAGATCTCTTGACGAGGGGATGACTCCAGGACCTGTCGGGTGAGCCTACCTGGTCCATGGCCCAACACTGAAGCCCATCACAAAAGACTACCCCGTGGCTCTAGAAGGCCCATCAGCGGCCCAGCCGCAAGACTTGTAGGGCAAGATGGAAAGCTTCCACCGACTAGAGCTAGGGTTTGTAACCCCCTTGGGTACGGCTTGAGACCCGGCTATCTATTTAAAGGATGGGAGAGCAACCTGAGGGGGACATCCAATCTCAGTTTTTCACCACCATCGCCATAGCTCGAGATCCAATCTCTCGGCTAGCGCACCCACCATTGTAACAACCCTCATAATACAAAGACAGACAAGCAGGAGTAAGGGTTTTACCTCTACGAGGACACCGAACCTGGGTAAATCATGCCCCCTGTTAGCCGACGTTGTCACCAGCGCCTACTTCGTTCTCCTACTCGAAACCCTATCGGACCATATGAGGGATTTGTCGATATGACTAATCGACAATTGGCGCCGTCTGTGGGAACGGCATGCGCTGGATCCGCGGCATCATCGGCCTCATCTTCACCGAGCTTCAATTGGAGCCCGGAGACCTCGGCTCCTTCAGAGCCAATCTTCTTAGGTTCGTTCATCTACATGCCCCACTCGACGGAATCTCGCCCGGCATTCAGCGGACTCCAGGAAGGCGTCAACATGACGTTCGGCGATCTCCGCTTCCGCGCCAGCAAGGAGGGAATCTTACGTTTCCCCGACCAAACCGAGATTGATGCATCAGACTCTGAATCCATCTCGAGCCCGGCAATCCCGGAATCTCCACTTAGCGACACTGGACGCAACTTGGAGTTCAGTGGTGGCTCCATCCGCTGCAACACACGCAACTTCCACACTATCGCGACTGAGAAACCCTCCAAACTCAACGAGCATCGCTGGCCAACGCCAAGGACCTATGAGCCATATCTGGCCCACGTCTACATGGCAGGTCCAGTCGAAGAACCCGCCAAAATAGAGACCAGCCTCGCGGCGCGGCAGCAGATTAAGGTTTCGCGAGAGGCCTGGGTCAAAGCGAAGACAACGGTACAGACGGGACACCCGATAGAACCCGGATCTTCCGAGGAAGATATGATCGCGTACCACTACCACCTATCGCTGAGGAGCCGCCAGCTAACGGACGCCCACAAGGAACTCGAGTTACGCAAGCAAGCGGCGGAAGCTTCGAGTGCGTGCCGTGCCGCACTATCCAGGACCCCCTCGACGGGGAACCAACCCATCAGGAAGGGAAAGTACGTCTCGAAGACCGCCCTCATGGACCAAGGGTCTCTCAGCGAAACCAGTAAAACCATCGACACCTCCCTTATGCACGTGGACGACGAGGGCAACGTGCACCCGACGACTCCTACCGCCGCGGTCCTGGCCGCTGCCACCTATCTACAGGCAAATCAGCCGGCAGAAAACGACCCCCGCGCAGAGCAACATCGCCAAGTCCAAAAAGGGTAAGGCATGGCCGAAGCAGCCACCGCCGCCCCGATTCGCAAAAATGCGGCAACCCCTGAAGTTGATAAAATCCCTCGAGTCCCTGCGCAACGAGAAAGCTTCCTCGCCCGCGCATGACGAGGATCGCAACGGCGACCGTCGGAAGAGGAAGAGACGACACTACGATCAGGATGATCAATCGGAGCTGGTAGCGGCCGAATTCACAAGAAACCACGACAACGGATCCCGTGGGAATCGCGAGTGGAAGCCAAACCAGACGACAAAACGCCCGAGGAAGACCTCGACGGATACTGCTCCTTGCACATGTTCACAGATAAACGAACATGCAAGCTCAAGGCCACTCATCTCCTCAACGATTGCCGAAAGTTCCAAGACATCCATGAGGAGTATACAAAGAAGCACAGGATGGCAATAAACCAAGTATACCCGCAACTGCCGGGAGGAGCCGCTGCGAACCACACGCCGCCCCTACCTCCACCCACTGGACACCACAACATGGCTCTAGCCGTCCTTCCTGCACCAGGTAATCCAGACGTAGTAAATCAAGGAGACAACGGCTACCCAACCCCCTAGGGGCTCCTAGGCATGATACAGAAGGTATGCCCGTCCCGACGAGTTCAGAAGATCAACAATCGCCACGTTAACATGGAAGTGCAAGCACCACCGTCCAAGGCTGAATACCTAAAGATGTCCAAGAACCCGATAACCTTCTCACGAAAGGACCACCCCCCACGGGTGTATCGACCG
This sequence comes from Alopecurus myosuroides, assembly GCA_028641055.1. NCBI lineage: Eukaryota > Viridiplantae > Streptophyta > Magnoliopsida > Poales > Poaceae > Alopecurus > Alopecurus myosuroides. The sequence goes on from JAPCYS010001259.1 coordinate 118,952, forward strand.
ACGCACGCAGCGCTCGTCATCTAGGCGCAAATCGGCAACTACGACCTAGCCAGGGTGTTCATGGATGGTGGCAGCAAAATAAACATCATATACGCGGATACACTCCCTAAAATGAACAAGAATTTGGAGGGACTCGCAGAATCAGAAACATCTTTCCACGGGATAGTACCGAGTAAAGCGGTCCGACCACTCGGAACAATTAACTTGGAGGTGATACTCGGAGATCCCCGCAATTACAGGAGAGAATTCTTGGACTTCAAGGTAGTCGACTGGCCATCGCAGTACCACGTCATTCTCGGACGAATATGGTTCACGAGATTCATGGAAGTACCCCACTACGCCTACATCAAGTTAAAACTACCAGGAGAATACGGCACGATCACCGTAAATGGAGACTTCTAAAAGTCAGACAAGCGTGACAACGATTTCCACAAAATCGCAAAATCTTTCGGGATGCAAGAAGAATTGGAAGAGCTGGCAAAAACCACGGACAACTCCGTGATGCCGCTAACCAAGAAAAATGCTCCAGCCCTCGAGTTTAGCTCCAATAGCGACACTCGAAAGCATCAAGTCCACCCAAAAGATTCCGCGAAGACGGAGATCGTGTCAACCACCCTGTCATCCACATAGGAATGCACCCTGTCAATCCAGTAGGAGAAAGAGGATCTTCGGAAGGTTGATGCCACTGACGGTGGTGATGGCGCCTCACCGGTGTCAGCAACAACGCGGAACCTGCACACAACACAACCAAAATACTTTGTCCCAACGGTACACTGAGGTTGTCAATCTCACCGGTCTCGCTGAAAACAAAGATTAGACGTATAGTGTGGAAAATAGCATATGCTTGCAGTAAATAAAGAAAGCAAGAAATTGTAGTGGTTTGTTTAACAGTGTAGGAAAATGGACCGGGGTTCATAGGTTCACTAGTGGTGTCTCTCCATAAAAGATAGCATGCTGGACGAACAAATTACAGCTAGGCAATTAACAAATAGAGGTTGCACCGTAGTGCACATTCATGACACGATGACTACTATGATATCTAGTGCGGGCATTACAACAATATACATAGACCGTAATCCAACTGCATCTATGACTAATAATCCACCCGCAGGTTATCATCCGAACACCCGTAGGTATTAAGTTGCAAACAACAGATAATCACATTAAGCAATGTGTGTAATGTAAGCAATGATTGTGCACGCGGGCACTCACACCGTTGTTTTCTCCCTAGTGGCAACAACACATCCTCCCCCGTCACGTTTCTGTCACTCGAGCACAGGCGAAAAGGAGGCATGAACCCAACTATCGAGCATAAATACTCCCTCTTGGAGTCACTAGCAACTACTTGGCCAGAGCAACCACTAGCAACAGAAAGCATGCAAGATCACAAATAACATATGCAATAAAGACTATAATCAACTTGGCATAAGTTCAATATTCATCGGATCCCAGCAAACACAGCACATAGAATTACATAAGAACAATCTCGATCATGTTAGGCAGCTCACGAGATCTAAACATTGAGGCATAGGAGGAGAAGACAACCATCTAGCTACTGCTATGGACCCGTAGTCCAAGGATGAACTACTCACGCATCACTCCGGAGACAGGCATGGTGATGAAGAGGCCTCCGGTGATGATCTCCTCTCCGTCAGGGTGCCGGGAGACAGCTTCAGAACCCCCCTGATCTAGGGTTGACGATGACAGCGGCTGCGAAACTTTTTGGGGATTTTTGATTAGGTGCCTAGGGTTTTCCTTCGGAGGGGAATAAATAGGCGAAAGGGCAAAGGCAGTGGAGCCCTGGGGGCCCCACACCACCCCCAGCGTGGCCAAGGGGGGCGCCACCCTATGGTGTGGGCCCCCTGAGGCCCCCCTCCGGGTTTCTTCGGGAATTCTAAGACTTCCGGGCTTCGAATTTTCCAATTCTAAAAATATCTCCAGAAAAACTTTTCTGAAACTAAAAACTGCAGAAAACATGGAAGTGGCTCTCTGGCATCTTGTCAATAGGTTAGTCCGAAAAATGGATAAAAATGACATAAGAAGGGGAGAAAACATGTAGCAATTGGCATAATATCATCATGGAACATCAGAATTATAGATACATTGGAGACGTATCAAGCATCCCCAAGCTTAGTTCCTACTCGTCCTCGAGTAGGTAAACGATAAACAAAATAATTTCTGGGGTGACATGCTACCACACAATCTTGATCATAAAAAATGTAAAAGCATATGTAAGCTGAGATCATATAACTTTAACACGAACATGATAAATAGCACTTTAATAATAAAGCATAGCAATCACTTTGCATCATGAGAAGTATCTCAAATAAAAGATCATGAATAACAATGCAAACAAAGATATATGTTTGTTTCAAGTATAGAGAAAGCATGGCAAAGCGGTATTTCGCTAGTCCTTAAGAGTGGGGCAAAACATAAATGCCAGGACACCTTCAAAGTTCATGAGTAACACTAGAGCAAATAATTTGAGAACAAGCAATAACACATCATGAATCAATTAATAATGTTTCTGGGACAAATGCACATAAAACTCAGAATGGCAAAAATGCTCTCTCAACTGTGCATAAAGTTAGAAGATGGAGACTCAACATAAAAGTAAAAGAAAGGCCCTTCACAGAGGGAAGCAGGGATCACTCGTGTGCTAGATCTTTTTATTTTATTAAACAGAGGTATTAAAAGTTTGACACTCCTCCCATCCGTATTTCACAAACCATGGCTAACCGAATCCTCGGGTGCCTCCCAACAATCACATACCATGGAGGAGTGTCTATATTTTGGGAGATGTATGCTAATGTCAACGAGCCAACTAGATTTCACAAGAGCGGCTCCCATATGAAGGACGCAACTGGTATAGAAGGTCATCCCTCTTTCTCTTTTGTTTACACAATTATGCTTTGACTGATAAATCAGGAAAAAAATTAGTGAAGAGATTTTGTCTGTATTAATTTGGGGTTGGGCACCCCGCTGCCAGCTCTTCTATCAATTGGATAAGCGGGTGAAGCCACTAGTACAGGATGTGAAATCCAATCAACAAGTGAGATAAAGATTCTCTATTTACGTCCTCATGAGCAAAAACAGGAACACAAAGCAGGAGTAATTTTGAAGGTTTTAAAGGTAACACATGAGCAATTTACTTGGAGTGGCAGGTAGATACCACATGTGGGTAGGTATGGTGGACACAATGGGAAAACTTGGTTTTAGGGAGTTGGATGCACGAGTAGAATTCCATACTCAGTACAGGTGGAGGCTAGCAAAAGACTGGGAGCGATAAATCAAGAGAGCATAAGAACCATAATCATGCATAGCGACATAAACATCATTCATTAAAGCATAAGCGGTATCACAAGTTCAAAAATTAAATGATCATAGAGGCTATTAGTGACTGGTTCATAGTCATAAACATGGTGTGAGCATGCGCCAAGTCAACCAAATAAAACATTCAAAAGAGAATACCACAAATTTATGCTTCAATATGACAAGAACAACTCATGAATCTTTCAATAGCACCTTAAACACTCTCAGCTATTTGAGGCTAATCATGCTACTCAATAACCACAAGGCTTTAAAGCTAAAATAACATCTAGCATGATATGAAAAAGTTCTAGCCACAGTCTATACAAGCTTCTACTTGCACCATTAATTTTTTTTACTTCAAGCAGCAGATTCTTTTCCTAACAAGAACCATACAAGATATGTTTTAACAAAAAATACTCTTCATGATACAACAAGCAAACATTAGATCACTCACATAACACTACTAAAACTAATAGCTCTTAGATAAGAGATGCATGCAAAACAGGAGCTAAATAAATGCAACAGCCAGACAAAGATTAAGAATACAAAGTATTCCCATGAAAAAGCGGATTGTGTCACTCTCCAATAAAATAATGCTGGGGTCCAACCAAGATTATTGCAAAAATAAAAATAAACTGAAAGCAAAAATAAAAGACGCTCCAAGTAAAACACATAAGATGTGGCCGAATAAAAATATAGTTTCACTAGAAGTGACCTGATAATTTGTCGATGAAGAAGGGGATGCCTTGGGTATCCCCAAGCTTAGACGCTTGAGTCTTCTCGGAATTTGATGGGATGTACCTCCGTGGCATCCCCAAGATTAGGCTTTTCACTCTTCTTGATCACATCATATCATCCTGTTCTCTTGACCCTTGAAAACTTCCTTTACACCAAACTTCTCACAATCTTCATTAGCAACGTTAGTGCAATCGAAATAATAAATTCACATGGTTCAGTTTCAACACAAGCCTAACACTCATAAACACATTATATACTTTCACAACTTCTTTTAAAACTTTTTTTCTCAAGAGAACACCAAAAGAAAGAGATTAAGATGCAAATGCAATTATTGACAGAAATCTGTCAAAACAGGACAGCAGGTAGAGATGATTTTTTTAGAACATCTTCTGTTGTTCAAATCAAAAAGTGTTTAACGAAGAAAAGTTGCGTATATAGCCCAGGATAACGCACAAAAAAACTCAGGTCATTTTGAATTTTCTATGATTTTATACGAATTTAACAGTGGACCGCAGAAATCTGTTTCCTGCGCAGAAATCCGAAATATAGTCTCAACTTTCCACTAGAGGCTTTACTTGACTCAACAAAGACACAAAATAAAAGATACAGCGGGGTTTCTAAGTAAATAGACAACACCCAGGTGCAAAGAAAACAAAAATAAACGACGGAAAACGGGTTGAAAACAGAGAAATAAAACGGGTTGTCTCCCGGTAGCGCTTTTCTTTAACGCCTTTCAGCTAGGCATAGAAAGCAACTCAAGTATTTTCAAGTGAAGAAGCATCAAAATTAAGCTTAGAAATCTCCTCAACAATGAATTGTATTTCATCTATAGAATTTTTAGATGTACCTTTATCAGCGCTTTTAGGCACACTACTTTCATCAAATGGGTTTGCAGGAACAATCCAATCAAAATTATTTTCTAGAGCTTCATGCATTCCTACCAATTTAAAGGGTATTGGTATTTTAATTTCCTTATCATTGGCTTTACCCGGTGTGCTATTAACTTCTACACATGAGCCTGACACCTCAAATCGGTTAAAAAAAATATAGCCTCAATGGCAACATCACCAAATTCTTTAAACAAAGTTTCTAGAATAAACTCTCTTTTTTCGCTATCCTTAATGTTATCAAGGTTGAGGCATTTGTTGCATTATGGGATTAAGGTTAACAAATCTAGCTTCCAGCATACGAACTAGAGATGCTGCAGCAGTTTCATAATCTGGAGCAAGTTCAGCTAAGGATCTATCCTCAAATTCTTTGTGCTTACTAACATAATTAAAGAACTTTCCAATATTATCTTTCCCAATTATATCACCGCTACCTATTGGTACGTCTTTCAAGGTAAACTTGGGTAGAATCATGATTAGAGATTAAACTAAGAGTAGAAAAGCAAAAATAACAGCTATAAAGTAAACTATTCTTTTTGTGTTTTTGATAAAAAGAAGCAAAACAAAACAAAAATAAAAACAAGACAATAAACAAAATAAAGAGGTTGAGAGAGAGACTCCCCTTGCCAGAAGACTTCTTTCTCCCGGCAACGGCGCCAGAAATTCTTGTTACTTGTGATGGCGTCTTGACAGGGAGACTTCTTGACGATGATGAATTTTAAGTCCCCGGGTCACGGCGCCAGAAATCCTTTGCTATGGATGGTGTGTTGGGAACCCCAAGAGGAGGGTGTGATGAGTGCAGCCGTAAGAATTTCCCTCAGTGAAGAATCAAGGTTATCAATCCAGTAGGAGAAAGAGGATCTTCCGAAGGTTGATGCCACTGACGGTGGTGATGGCGCCCCACCGGTGTCAGCAACAACGCGGAACCTGCACACAACACAACCAAAATACTTTGTCCCAACGGTACAGTGAGGTTGTCAATCTCACCGGTCTTGCTGAAAACAAAGATTAGACGTATAGTGTGGAAAAGAGCGTATGCTTGCAGTAAATAAGAAAGCAGGAAATTGTAGTGGTTTGTTTAACAGTGTAGGAAAATGGACCGAGGTTCATAGGTTCAATAGTGGTGTCTCCCCATAAAATATAGCATGCTGGGTGAACAAATTACAGCTAGGCAATTGACAAATAGAGGTTGCACCATAGTGCACATTCATGACACGATGACTACTATGATATTTAGTGCGGGCATTACAACAATATACATAGACCGTAATCCAACTACATCTATGACTAATAATCCACCCTCAGGTTATCATCCGAACCCCCTTAGGTATTAAGTTGCAAACAATAGATAATCGCATTAATAAATGTGTGTATGTAAGCAATGATTGTGCACCGTGGGCACTCACACCGCTGTTTCTCCCTAGTGGCAACAACACATCCTCCCCCATCACGTTTCTGTCACTCGAGCACAGGCGAAAAGGAGGCATGAACCCAACTATCAAGCATAAATACTCCCTCTTGGAGTCACTAGCAATTACTTGTCCAGAGCAACCACTAGCAATGGAAAGCATGCAAGATCACAAATAACATATGAAATCAAGACTATAATAAACTTGGCATAAGTTCAATATTCATAGGATCCCAGCAAACACAACACATAGAATTACATAAGAACAATCTCGATCATGTTAGGCAGCTCACGAGATCTAAACATTGAGGCATAGGAGGAGAAGACAGCTTCAGAGGCGTCCGGTGATGATCTCCTCTTCAGCAGGATGCCGGGAGACAGCTTCAGAACCCCCTGATCTAGGGTTGACAACGACGACGGCTGTGGAACTTTTTGGGCATTTTTGATCAGGTGCCTAGGGTTTTCTTTTGGAGGGGAATAAATAGGCGAAAGGCAAAGGCGGTGGAGCCCTGGGGGCCCCACACCACCCCTGGCGCGACCAAGGGGGGCGCGCCACCCTATGGTGTGGGACCCCTAAGGCCCCCCTCCGGGTCTCTTCGGGACTCCGTGGAACCTTCGGGAATTCTAAGACTTCTGGGCTTCGAATTTTCCAATTCCGAGAATATTTCCAGAACAACTTTTCTGAAACTAAAAACAGCAGAAAACAGGGAACTGGCTCTGTGGCATCTTGTCAATAGGTTAGTCCATAAAATCGATAAAAATGACATAAAGAAGTGAGAAAACATGTAGCAATTGGCATAATATCATCATGGAACATCAGAAATTATAGATACGTTGGAGACGTACCA